>OZ017780.1:14459739-14503651 GCA_963969325.1 Lycopodina hypogea | reverse complement strand
AAGGGACAAAGTAATTCAAAGTCTCCATACAAAAAATGCCTGAAAAGCTTGGGCTAAAAAGCAGGAAATTAGACATCGATTTACAGATGCCACAATTTATTAGGAAATGGTTTGCAGCTGTTGGCTTTGGGTGTGCTTCAACCACTGCTGCCTTGGAACACTGAGAGGTAAGTTAAAGCAAAAATGAATGGAATAGAAAAATAGCATGCTAAATTTCCATTTTCCATTGTTCAAAAAAAGAAGTAATAGTTATATTTTCCAGTAGAGCACTCCACAGCTGGTGGCTATATATATATATATAAATTCAATATATTTTCACCCAGACAGGGCTGGGTATACACCTCTGCTAGTTCCTATATAATTGAATACTACAGTGTGATACACACCACAGCTCAATAATACTATAATCATTCAATTAGTGTCCAGTTAAATTATTACTTTTAAAATATAAATTCAATCTTCCATAATTAAATTCTTTTAAATGACCCATATCAAAACATTACACCATGTAACTCAATACTACCACTAATATTCAAAAATTAACTCTCAAGTGATGCTTTCATCTGCATGGTTCTCAGATCAAGTGTCTCCTCTGGTCTCTACCATTCTTCCCACTTGAGCTGTTGGTCGCACTAATTAGATACAGGGGCACAGAGAAAGTGGGAAAGACAGAGGCATCACATGCACCAGTAGTATTTAGTTGCCATAGTAATGAACTGTTTTGTGTTCACACCCACAAAGATATACATGACCACACCTCCTCCTCCTCATTACCTTGGCTCCACGGCTGAGCAGGGCATGAACGATGCCAAAATGGCCGCCCTGGCTAGCCATGACCAAGACAGAGGCACCCCAGGCATTCAGGATGTGCAGGCTGGCCCCTCGCTGGAGAAGATGGAGGATGCAGCCGGAGTGGCCGTAGCTGGCCGCCTGCATAAGGGCTGTCCACCCGTAGCTATTCTGCTGGTCTATGTAACTTCTCCTCTTCCTCTCTTGCCCCTCCCCCACCTCCTCCTCCTCCTCCAGATTGTTGGTAATCAGGCACTATATATACAACAACAATAGCAGCAACAACAATAGCAGCAACAACAATAGCAGCAACAACAATAGCAGCAACAACAATAGCAGCAACAACAATAGCAGCAACAACAATAGCAGCAACAACAATAGCAGCAACAACAATAGCAGCAACAACAACAGTAGCATAAGAATAACAAACACATCCTAGGGCAGAGTTGTGATGTGTGTCCTCTCTGCTCAAACATGCAAATTACTCTAAGCATACTTATCCTGTGCCTGAAAGAGGCGGTGGGGGGGGGGGGGGGGGGGGGGGGTGTGTGTCCAGCTCTGGTAACTGGTAGGTCATGCACAAATAAAACTTGAGGACCACAAAGTTACAACTGAGGCTAAGGCTGGGACTGGAACTGAGGCTGAGACTTGGGCTGAGACTGGGGAATGGATTCAAACAGAGACTGGAACTGAGATGAAACTAAGGCTGAGAATGGATCTAGGATTGGGCTAAGACTGGGACTGAGACAGTGGCTGATATTACAACTGAAATAAGGGCTGAGAAGGTTGGGACTGGGAATCAGAATGGGACTGGGAATCAGAATGGGACTGGGAATCAGAATGGGACTGGGAATCAGAATGGGACTCGTGGTCTAGTATCAGTTGCTCCTCTCAAGTCAACCCTGCCCTGGATGCATGCGGAGGCCTCACTAGACATGAGCTTCACTTGGTTGCCACTTGCCACTAGAAATCTCCCCAATTACCCATGGCTTACTTGTGGCTAGAGCATGTGGAAACAGCTGCAACCACTGTCGCCATGACAACACAACTCTGAGTATGCTAATCAGGTGTGTGCTTGATCAACATAATTGAGCCTTGAGTTTGCACCACAGAGCACTTGTAGGCAACCACAACTATACACTACCTTAGTTACACCATGGGATTCCAGGACTATACACTGTCTTAGTTCACCCCATGGGATTCCAGGACTATACACTGTCTTAGTTCACCCCATGGGATTCCAGGATTATACACTGTCTTAGTTCACCCCATGGGATTCCAGGATTATACACTGTCTTAGTTCACCCCATGGGATTCCAGGACTATACACTGTCTTAGTTCACCCCATGGGATTCCAGGATTATACACTGTCTTAGTTCACCCCATGGGATTCCAGGACTATACACTGTCTCATTAGATTCAACCAGTCCACCCAATCTGAAATTTCAACGTTAGTATACCCAGAGCCCCTGTTTAATTTACCACCACATCATCGGATATTCTTTTCTTTTTGGTATACCTCTTTATCCAAGAGCATGCGGAGAATTTCTTCTCGTCCACTTGCAGCTGCATACATTAGGGGTGTGGTTTCATCCTCATCAACCACACCCACCTTCCCCTTGCTTATGACCTCCTGTAGGAACTTCTTGTCCCCTTGTTGTGCAGCGGCCAGCACTTGCCTCACCAGAGATTGTTCCATGTGTCACCTCGACAACACAGAGGCACACACAGACACGGCTAATCACACACCAGCACCTCAGGGTCTCCAGTAGAGTTCATACAATGGTTTCCTTTCTGCATGAGTGTGGTATGTAGGCATGTGTGCATGTAAGAAACATTAAATATTGGCATGGAAAGAAAGCTGATAGTTATGAGCTCCAAATTTTCACTTCTATCACAAGAGTGTACCACATTCAAATTCCCTGTAAATAGAAATTAAAAATGAAAAGATATCACTTTTAATTTGCTCACTCCGAGCAGCAGTCACTAAAGCAAACAGACATGTTTAAACGCCCCTACTCCAAATTACAGCATTCCTAATTTCAAAATCGCAGACCACCTCACCATTAACTAACACACCATTAACCGCAACTACTCCTACCTGAGCTATGAGTGGGTGACGGAGAAGTTCTACACCTTGCACGGTGGACTAAGCTGCAACCGGGACACACCCAGTAGTGAGTCCACCGCCAACTTACTCCCTCCAGTCCTGCTAGACACCAGCACTGGCTGAAGTCCGAGGGCAAGGAGCGATTCTGTAACTACAAATCCCTCTTATTTTCTTCTCATCTGGAGCTCTCTCTGCAGGGTCGACCTGAGTGTGTCCTTTATTTTGACTCTAGGAGACTTCTATCAAAACTGCATTAAATATGGCTCAGAAAAGTAAGGCTACCTTATCCTACCAATATTGTGGAAGCTAATTTATTCTAATTGGAGCCTCTTTATCATAACTTCACTTATATATTGAACATACATTGGAGGGTAGCCTGCTTTTCTTTAAATTTATTGATTTGGTTGTTGTAGCATGCCTTTTATAGAGGTAATAAATTATTAATATACACCCACAGAAATATCCACAATGGCTAATTCATTGCATATGTAACCAAAAATATCAATTATGTAAATTAATTCACGACATCATTCCAATATTTCAAACTGCCTCAGTCTTGCTTGGCTTGCTCCCATACTCATACTTTACTGAGCATGAGCAGCCCTAACTGTTTGGAAGAGTATATTGAAAATAGTTGAACCAATAATTTGTTCAATTGTCACTAGCCCTGTCATAATGTCCTTAGTACAATTTACCTTTGCAATACTGAAAAGGGCATTTCTCTTGTTGCCACAGTTCTCTGTGGAGCAGAGGGTAAAGGTGTGATGTACAAGCTGGCAGACACCCCTGCGACCCCTGACCTCTACCACACCAAGCTCTACCAGAGTGTGCACAGAAGGAAGGCCTCCACTATAGTGATTGACAATGGTGAGCTGTGCACTGGCTCAGGGGATGGGCTTGTCTTCATAGCAACAGTGATTAGCTACACACTACATGTCTGAGAATAACTGTTGTTTCTGTGTGTGGTGGTGGCTTCTAGTGGCCATGTTATTGTCCCAGATGCTTGAGAAGTGCAGCATTAGATTGTAGTTTAATATGCTGGATAGTACACAGATTCTGCAGGCCTCCCCCTCTAATGGGAATGTTGGGGGGGGGGGGGGGGGGGTAGGATTGCCAAATTGGTTATTGTTGAAGCCCAGCTGTTTTGGAGCTGAAACAGCTGGTCTTTAATAGGAGCTCGTTAATGTTCATGAAAGGATTGTGTGCTAATACTACTTCACATCTCCCAAAATCCTCCAGACATGTGATATTTATTTTCAACCTCCTGTCTTCATCTTGTTGTAGAGTCTCTTCCATTCTTTGTTTCCTTCCCACTCATCTCCTTTTAAAGCATTTCCACATGTAGAGACAAATTGTTTCTGCTTGGGAACAGCTCACAGTAGAGTGGCAATGTCCGATATCACTGACTGTACACTTTTTTCTAAAGAATTCTGTTATAATCACAAGAAAATGTTCTTTATCTGCATCCAGTGAAACTGCTCCATGCTGCTCTTGGACCAGCAGAAACATTCCCGCTTACCTACCTGTTGCTATGGTAACTAGTGTTAGTATGGACAGAGTATAGTGACCGCATGTGGAGGTGTGGCCAGGACCACCGTCTTTTCTCCACTGTCGTATCAGGTGAACAGGGAAGTCCTCACTTGTTCCTGCAAGGTCATTGTCAAAATGGCCACTGACAACTCATGTGGGATGCAGTGCTAACATTGGAATTATTTATGTTTCTATGCATCCAGTGTCAGTCATGGGTCAGCTCTGCCTGGTTTGCTTTGATTTAGCTATATACCTCAAGACAGCCCTGTACGTGTGCATGTGTATATGTGTGTGTGTGCTAATATATGCATGTTTTTGTGTGCTAATATATGCATGTGTTTGTGTGTATGTGTATACCTATCCATGTGTGTATTCATGTGTGTGTGTACATATGTGTGTATATACAAGTGTATGAATGTACAGTAGGAAGTCAGTTATCCGAACCTGTAGGGACCAGAGGAGTTTGGATAACTGAAATGTTCAGATAACTGAAGTTGACCCCTTGTTGCTCCAAATAACACAATCATATGATGTATTGCAGGCCAAAATATTTTTTTATCGGTTAAAAGTATTCTGGAAGGACTGCAGCTTGTCCTCATTCCTAATAGTATTGTGGACTGTTAATTTCTCACATTGTACTGGGTAGCTACACTAGCTAAGATTCTCCCATTATTCACCAAGTTGTAATTTTTAGCTCCTTCAATTCCTGGAGAAAACAGCTGCAGTGCTCCAAGGTTGGTTATGTTTGTGCTTATTAAATAATTGTTGCTCCTTTTTTGGGGTTCTAGCCTGCATGCATTGTTGTAGGTGTGGTTTCAAATGGTGTTTGGTTAACTGATATGTTCCGATAACTGTAGTTCAGATAACAGACTTCCTACTGTATTTTCGTATGTATGTGTGTATATTTAAGTGTATGAATGTATTTTCATATATATGTGTACATATGTGTGTATGTGTGTATGTACATGTGTGATGTGTGTGGTGTGCAGGGAGCAGTGAATGCCGTGTGGGTTGGGCCGGAGAAGAGGAGCCACTGCTTGTCTTCAGGAATGCAGTGGCCAGGGCACGAGGAAAGAAGGTGAATACCTGTCCATCCCTTACCATCCCACCTCCTATTGTCATGGTATTTGAGGCTGGGAAACCAACTACCTTGTCTTTATAATCATCAGATGTGTGTGTGGTAGTCACACTACTCACATGTATTCTGCACATGTATTCATAAGAACACGAGTGTAATTCAATTTTTATGATTCAGATTATTATAAGATTGTTGCTATCCTTCTGTATCAGTGTCTGTGTAAATTTTTCAATTTTTTTTTTTTTTTTTTTTTTTTTTTTTTTTTTTTTTTTGGGGGGGGGGGGGGGGGGGGTGGTGGATATTCCTGTGAAACTTTCTTGAGGGTGGAGGTGGGGGGATATTTTAGCGAATCTCAGTTGACCTTGAAAGAAGATATTTTCATAATACAATTTCAACGGGTTGATAACCAAGTATGCCCCATTATTACTAGTTTTGCCTATATGGAAGTTAAGGACCCCAACACTAAAATATTTTTGTTGTTTGTATCTTATTAAGAGGACTTTAATTAGTTTTGTGTTTGAAAACATTCCCTGAGATTATGCTAATGGACTTCTACATGATTGCTTTGGATACTTACCTACTGAAGTTGTGCCTGTTTGAACTGTTGAGTCTACTCTGAAATACCCACGGTGTCTTATTTGTCTGCTCATTTGTAGCACGGTCTTTCGGAACTGAAACTGAACTGGATCAATTCAATAGGGAAAACCACGAAGCATTGGATTAAAGTGCAGGAATCCTTCCAACTTCACTAATCAATCAGTCAAGACATATAGGGTCATCAATTTCTGTCTAATTTTTAAGCTGAATTTTGTTATATGCACCATCTTGAAGTATTTGTAACCATCAAATAGAGTAGTTCCAGCATTACAAAGTGTTGATCTTTGTTAGTGTTACAGAGAAATGACTCTGCAGATCACCTGTTGACACAATCTCTTGCAGTTCCTTCTGTTGCAGTTTCTGCATCACTGTCTCCCAACTGTGAATATGGTGGCGGGTGCTGGCAGTGGTTCATAGTTCAGTAGCTGGAATAGGTACTATTGGGTGTGGGAATGTGCTGTAGCGACTCCTAATATTGCCCTCCATGGAGAGTGTTATTTAGTCCTTAATATGGAGGTTGTCCTCCCTTGGAGGTTAGAAGTGTATGTGGGTTTACCAAGGAGATGTAATGTCTTTTGTTGAAAGATGATCCTTTATCACACGCTCGCTCATGATTGGCTGGCAGCACTAATGTGGGGACTGGAGTTGAGCGCACGGGAACAATTACGAGTGCTACTGTTGTAGTCATCCTGTGTCGTTAGAATTCCCACTCTCATACATTGCCACACATGGTTTAGTGCATGTGTGTGTGTGTGCGTGCATATGGGTGCATGTGGGAGTGTGTGCATCTATGTGGGCGTGTGATTGTGTGTTAGTGTGCATGCATGTATGTTTGCATGTGTGGGTACATGTGTGTGTGCACACACACGTGCACACATATGTATATATGCGTGCATGTGTGTGCATGCTAAGTTTATGCATTGAGAGTACCTGTAGCAGCATGTGTAGACCACACCCCACATGTCATGTGTATGCAGGGTGAGGCAGACTGTGCCTATGCTGGTAACGACATCTCACATGTGGAGGCCGTGCGCTCCACCTTGAAGAACCAGTTTGACAGGAATGTGGTGTCAAACTTCTCTTGTCAAGAGCAGCTTCTGGACTACACCTTCAGCCATCTTGGCCTGGGAGGGGAGGAGCCTATGGAGGGGTGTGTCCCGCATCATGTGGTCATGACTGAACCCGTTGGCAACCCTGTCTACTCGAGGTTAGCCAATGATAGACATTATCTGGGCTTGCAATAGTTGCTATGCTACTAACTTGGAAACATGTGTTTCGTTATTATGGGCCTAAATTATGTGTGGTCACATGGTACTCACATGATAATGTTTAGCATTATTTGAGTGTCATGTGACTAACGCTATTTTATGGCATTTACTCAAATTTTGTTTTCATTATTTCATGTGATTGTCATGTGATCTCCACACAGGTGTCAGATGACTGAGCTGCTACTAGAGTGTTATGGTGTCCCAGGGGTTGGGTACGGTGTGGATGCACTCTTCAGTGCCTATCACAACCACCAGCAGCGAGGGTTGCCATGGCGAGACTCTCTAGTGCTATCGTGCGGGCATCAGACCACCCACATTCTGCCCGTGCTGGACGGGAAACTAGATTCCACCCATTGCAAGCGGTGAGTGGTGATGGTATACGTCCTCAGCCACACACACACAGAGGAGGTGTGACCAGCTCTTTGGATCTGTTGCCATAACAACGGAATGGCTGATGAATAGGTGTGGCCTGGAGAGTTGGTGACAGAACTAATACACTAACTCACACACACTTCTATATATATATATCATACTGTATTGTACTGTACTCAGGGTTTTATCTAGTGGGGGAGGGGGGGGGGGGGGGAGAGAGAGAAGAGAAGGAATCTTCCCCTCTTTCTCCCCCCCCCCCCCCCCCCTTTAGTGCTGTCTTGCCCCTCCCCTTCAGATTGGCAGAGATGTAAAGTGGCAATTAATCAATGGAATGCACTGGAGAGTGCTAGTGCATGTGGAAATATCATATAATTCAACATGGATCTATAATAAATTACATATTGAAGTCACATGGTCGTACAAGTCTCCTACGGTGAGCCAGTCTGATCTTCATATTAAAATGTGAGAGCACAGATGAACATCTTAGATATGACATAGTCAGTGATAGATCCTCAGTGTGATAAACATCAGCTTCTGCAAGTAAGCCATCCCCTTCTATATCAGCAATGAACAGGAATGTTCATAGTTTATAAAAAATGAACTTGTCATATAGAGCAGAGTATAAGAAAGCTCACTGGTGAGTTGGGTATGAAGAGGAGCCTGGTGCCGATGGTATATTTGTTCTCTTTTTTTGAGAAGTGGGCTGAATACCAAAGGGATATCATATTCAGTTTGCTTAATTTTCTGTGAGAGTAGTGTATTCATTGTCAACATTATTGTGGTCAAGTAGTAACTTTGTTTTTTAATACTGAGCATGCTCACTCAGTGATTTCTAGTCAGTCACATATTCGTTGTTCTTGTGCCACTTGTCAGTGTGTGAAGTCATCATCTCAATCCTTGAAGAATATACTAAATAGTGATAAAAAAATTAATGAAGTTTCTAATTAGCCATAGTAATGTTAACAGTGAATACACTACAGTGAGGCTCTTCCCAACACACCCACACACACACCCCCCCCCCCCCCCCCCCCCCCCAAATTGGGGGTGGGGAAGGGGGACGAGAACAATAATTGAGCAGATATTTTAGAAAATGGATTAAAGCTCCTTTAAAGGATGGAAAAGGTCTACTGAAAAATTTACAGAGCGTGAAAAGTCGCAAAGTAACCAAAATTCCATTATCATATATTGCCTCCAAAATTTGACAACACACAACATTTGGCTGATTTTGAAAAACATGTCGTCCCCCTCCTCCCTTCCAAAAAATCTTAGATAATACTATGGTACTATACTGTATTGTACAGTATTATATTTTACTGTACTGTATTCAGTACTCTGCTAGCAGCTGTAAGTATTATTATTAACTAGCCCTGTCCAAGGATGTGTGGATGGATCACGTCCCAGGTAGTAATTGAGTCACAAATTTGGCACAATTGGTGGAATTAGACGAGACCACTTAGAACATCATTAATCTGCACAGACGACATTGACTGTGCAGACGTCCTTGAGTGGAACATACCCAGAGATCTGATGTATGTCAGTGTGAGATCAGATTCACTACATGTGCTGTTAGATCACAGTCAATGACACACCTCCACCCATCACTGCATCACACTTGACTCTAGTCTATTTCAAAATTGGAAATGATCATCAATTTTACGTGATGGTAACTTTTAAAATTGTTCTGTTTGTTTTTTTAACTGAAAATAAGTCCATTCCATGACACATCTCTTGTGAATTTTTGGCTGTGAGGTAAAGTTGTTGTTTTATTGTTGTTGTTTTGGTATTTGCTGAATTGTGCTGTTGTTTGGTGACAAGCCCTCAGGTGTTGAGTGTGGAGGTATGTAGGTGGAGTTATGTGTCCAGTCAGACTTCTGTAATGGCCGTCCCTCTGGCTCTACCTACTTTGATAAATTTATAGCATTAACACTCTCTACTCTTAGTGGGTGCTGTATTATTTCCATTTTTTGGGGGATTGTTTTCATTGATCTGTACGTATGTAGATAGCCTAACTCCCTCATCCCCCTCCTTTCCCCCCCCCCCCCCCCCCCAAGGTAACTCCTCCCTTTCCTTAATATGTAATGTTTGACTGCCTTGGGACTTGGGGGGGGGGGGGGGGGGGAGTTGGAGGTGGACAAAGTTAGTGAATGTTGAAATTTATAAGTTAGGCACACACTTATTTAAATAACCTGCTCACACACGTATATATATATATATATATATGTACGCACCCACTCGCTGTCTCTGTGTCTCTCTCTCTCCTACTTTGGGGGCTCTGGTCACACAATAATGGAGAGTTCACTTCCTCCTATTCTGAGTTACTATTGGAGATGAAAGGATTCCAGCCACATGCCTGATTGCTACCTCCCCATCCCCCCTAACACATCACGCACGCACGCGCACACACACACACACACACACACACACACACACACAAACACAGGATTGACGTGGGAGGGATGCAGACAGTGGGTTTCCTTCAGCGTCTGGTGCAGCTCAAGTATCCAGACCTGCAGACGCACATCACATTGTCCCGGGCCAAGGAGATGCTGCAGCATCACTGCTACCTGGCCTCACACTACGACGAGGAGTTGCAGAGATGGGCCACACCTTCTGGCCACACCTTACCTGACTCTCGGGTCATACAGTTGCCATTCAATGAGGTGCATACATACCAGCAGGTTGCTTGAACCCAGATAAGCTAGCCATTGCCGTTGTCATTCTGCCATTAGGAATAGTGTGTGTATAACATGACTATGAAAATTATGTATTAGTCATAAAATGATGTATAATAAAAAAAAAAAAATTTAAGAAAGAAAGGTTTGAATTAGCTAGCATTGGCGTATGGTGGAGGATGCCTGGCTTAGAGTGTTATCGGTGTAAAGGTCATCTTTCATACACTTGCCTATGCTTGCACTCAGCATGATCATGTCATGTCTGCCACTGCCTCCAGTTGTCCTTCTGGTGCTCTACTGACCACAGCCATTCATAGCATGGCCAATGTCGTATCTTTGCCCCCCCCCCTCCACACACACACGCACGCACACACGCGCACACACACACACACACACACAAACACACACACACACACACACACACACACACACACACACACACACACACACACACACACACACCAGCAACTTGCACTTGACTGGTGTTCCTGGTCACATGCTTGCAGGAGGAAATAGAGTACATGAGGATTTCTCACCATGCATCCCAATGGCTCATGTGTATGTGTGTTGGCTGTATACATGCCCAGCATATGTTACATGCATGTATAAATTGTAAATGTCCTGTTAGTAATGATTCCTTCCCACTTTGACCTCCTCTCTCTCTCCTCCAGGCTGTGGTGAATCCTGCCATGTCCGACGTCTCACGTGAGCTGAAGGACAAGCAGCGGAGAGAGAAGGCCAGACAGCAACTGCTTCGGCTCAACAAGAGGAAGAGAGAGGAGAAGATTGCCGCTCTTCTGCAGGAGCTTAGTCAGCACTTGGAGCTGCGGGCACAGCAAGACGCCTTGGATCCCGAGGAGTACCAGCTGCTCCTGGAGGACTCAGGCCATGACACAGATGAGGTCTGCACCCTGCATGTGGCCTGTGTATAGGTGTTCGTATGTGTATGTATGTGTGTGCATGTGTGTGTGTCTTTGTGTGTGCATGTGTGTGTGTCTTTGTGTGTGCGTGCGTATGCATGTATGTGTGTGTGCATGCATGTGTGTGTGCATGTGTGTGTGTGTCCTTGTGTGCATGTGTGTGTCCTTGTGTGTGCATGTGTGTGCATGTCTTTGTGTGTGTCTGTATGTGGTCAATAGATAATACAGTGGCGATAGTAACATCATAATCCACATGCAACCACTTACTGGTTGAGTGTCCATCTCACGGCCTCTACTGTAGGTCTTGTGTGCGGTCGTGTGTGAGCTGGAGCAGAGGCTGGAGGTGGAACAGGGGAAGCTGGCCTCCGTCGTGGCCAGTCTGTCGGGCAATATGGAACAGACCTCGCAACATCAGCAGCGAGACGAACCCGTCTCCGAGGACTGGTTGTTTAGCTTGAAGGAGAGACGAAAGGTGTGTGTTATATGTTTGTACATGTGTTCATATTGTTTGTATGACTACATGGCTATTGTGTGTTCATGCATATGAATGATGGATGTATACATCTGTGTGATGTGTGTGTGATCGGTTTATACATGTGTGTGGTGTGTGTTTGTACATGTGAGTGTGATTGGTTCATACAGGTGTGTGATGGGTTTATAGAGGTGTTTGGTGGGTTTATACAGGTGTGTGATAGGTTGTACAGTGTGTGATAAGTTCATACAGGTGTGTGATGGGTTCATACAGATGTGTGATAGGTTTATACAGGTGTATGATGGATTTATACATGTGTAATATGAGTGACTAGCCCTATACATGCATGTGTGCATGCATATAGAGAACTTAACTTGTTATCTGATGGACCTACACACACACTGCATAGAGACACAGGCAAAAACAACCTCCGTCACAAACATCCAATGCCTCTCTTGATACATACTAGCATCAACATCTTCTCATACAATGTTCCTTGCAACGTCAACATCACTGGTGGTGGCACAAAAAGCAACAATTGTGCATGTGTGTGTGTATGCGTGCTGGGTGTCATGATTCTGTGAATACCATACACAGGAGATTTTGGCGGCCAAGCATCAGCGACACTTAAAGAAGGCTGAGCTTGGTAAGAGGCGTAGTGCTGCCTCTCAGAACAGAATGCGCATCATCAGCAGTCTGGGTGCAGAGGTCCCTGCTAAGAAAGGCAAGAGGAACAAAGAGGACACATTCGGCATGGATGATGAGGACTGGAATGTCTATCGTGCAATAGTAAGTACCTCTCTTCTCTCTAACGAGTTTTTAACATGTGTAATGGAGTGGCACACCATTGGCTGTAATTGCATCAGTAGTCCTACAGAAACTATTAATTGCAATTATATCTCCTGCAGCTGCCAATCTAACTTGATTAATGACATTCCATATTCCAGGAAGTATGCCAGCTGTTTGTGGACACCACCAAAGGATGTTGTCATTATTATTGTTGTCATAGAAGGTCTGACTAATTGATAGAATTACGGAACTGCAGTGATCAACAGATGAAGTCCCACTGGCATGCCCCACACGTTGCCCTGACATGCTCTGAAAATGCATAGAAATAGTTGCTGATTTGTTGCTATGGCAACTAGACATTCGTGTTCATTCATATCATCTGTTCTTGGCCAGCATTTCATAGGTCAATGTGGTTGGCTCTTCTTGTATATGTGTGCTATAATCCTATAACTGTAGGGACTACAAGTGCGGTTACCCTTTACCATTTATTGAAATTCTCCTGAATTGCAGTCACTGTTGCCAGGTTGTAAAATAGAAATATGCCACACTGGATTAAAAAGTATGCCAAATTACTCTAAAATATGCCACATCTCCCTAATCCAACATCTATGTATATATATATATATATATATATATATATATATATATATATATATATATATTGATGGAAAAAAATATATCAAGTTTCCATATGAAAAAGAGCCTGAAAAACTATGGCATGGTGGTTGAAGTAGTGGTCTTTCAAGCTGAAGGTCCAAGGTTTAATCCCCCAAGTTTTTCTCCATTTTTTCCCCTGTTTTTTTTTTATCCAAGTTTTTTTTTCCTGTGCTTTTTTTTCTTTTTCATTTCTTCTTCTTCTTTCTTCCTCGTCCATTTCCTTTTCCTTTCTACTCTTCATTTGATCCCAGTTGAAAATACTGTATTTGTATGTATGTGGTCTACTACTACTGGGGACCATAGGCTCAATTTTATATCTCTGGAGTCAAGATAGGTATCAGGAGAGAAAGAAAACCATTGATTTCAGGTCATGGTTTGCTTAATTATTTTTGAAAATATTAATTTTGGGCTTCAGTGCAGTTGTATTAGAACAGCAGCTACATGTGGGTTGGGCCAGTTTGGGCTGGGCCAGGGGGGGGGGGGGGGGGGGGGGGCAGAAAGGGTTTGAGTGCCATACTGTACAGCAGCTCTGAGCACCTTTATATTCAGTTTAATACAGAGGCAGCATTAACCACAAAAGAGGTTGTTAAAGGGTAAGTAGCACTTTAGCATTGTTTTAAAGGAGGAAATATTCCTCTGTAAACAACATTCCTATTAAAATGAGCTTAGAATTTATTTCGAAGGAATTTTTTTAATAATAATAATTTTGGATTTTATTTCCAGGTTTACTAAGTGGATAGATGGTTATGAGTTGGTGGCACAGCACTATTATTTCTTATGAATAAGTGCAAAATACAAATAGATAACTTGAATGAAGGACCTTGGCTTTGTAGATCAAATCTACAAAAATGGACAAATGACCCTGCTTTTCTGGGCAAGACATTTAGTTTGAATTCTGTTATGTAGCTCTATTTCCTTCAAACTTATGCTTCAGCTCTTCATTCAAGGTGTTGAGCAAAGACCTTATGTACCAAACTTCATGCATGGGGTGTTATATGTGGTAGCCTCCTACACTGGCAGTGCAGGACAACTCCAGGGATGCTGTCTCCCCTGACTGAGGCTGCTAGAGGAAGAGTCGTGCACAGGGTGCAGGTACCTCTGCTAGTGTATATATAAGATATTTCTCCCTTCTTTTTTTTTAATGTGGGTGATTGGTAATGTAGAAATTAGTAAATAAAGTTTAAAATATCTGCTCTGGTAAAAAGATTTGTGGTATTTTGGCCACTTAAAAATGTGTGGCATAAATAAGGTTTCATGTAAGCAGATATTTATTCTGTAGAATGTTTGGCCCTGAAAAGCATGTGCAGTGTTAGAGCATCTCAAATTACAGTGATTTGGTTGAACAACTGTAACACACTCGTCACTCCCTGGTCTGCTCTCAAGGAAATGCAACTCCTGCAAATCAAGTGTACATTTTCCTTTCTATCCTTTAATTTTCTTTTGAAGAAATATTTGCATTCAGATGTTGCTAATAAAAATTTTCCCTTTAAATCTCAGTTTATTTATTTCATCCAGGAGTTGTTTTTTTTTTAATTGTATGTATGTAGGCGTCTGTGTATATCTTCCATTTTTATGAGTGGGAGGAGAAAGCTTCAGCCACTACTCACCTACAGCTACCACCACTCTGGTGAGATGGGCAATTCCTAGCCATGGCCCTGGCCCTTGTCCTAGTTAAAGTTTCAACCCCCTAACATTTTAATCCAGTGTATTTTAAATCTGGTTAGAAAATCTGGTCCCCGTCGGTAGAGAACTGTGGGAGGAGTTTGATGGACAAACAAACAAACAAATATAATAAGCTACACTAATATAGATTGTTGTTATTTGTACACAATCGTGGCTGGACGTTGCATGCTAGGCCCACCTTTGGTGGGCTGTGGTCAAAAAATTGTCTTACATGCGGACATGTCTAATGTGATTACATGTCTTACAGGAGGACATGTTTACAGGAGGATATGTCTTATAGAAGGGCATGTCTTACTAGAGTACATGTCTAATAATAGAGCACGTGTTACTGTAGGACAAACATGCTGAGGATAGTGACAGCGAGAAGGAGGAGATGGAGTTGGCAGACATCTTGAAAATCCTGGAGAAGCATGATCCTTCATACTTGAAGTGAGCACATCATTAGTTTAGTTTAGTGATGTCAGGCAGGCAGTCATCTATGAGGCTCTGATTGATATACACACGTGTGCATGCACACACACGCACTCACTCACTCACAGAGACCCCATGCAAAGTCATGTCTCCAGTGAGGACATAGCACAGGCTCATCGACTGGTCTTGGACGTGGAGAGATTCCGGTAAGGGGACATGTACAATGTTGTTGGTGGTCAGTCAAGGACCTGCCCCTCCCCTTTTCTCTGCCCTTCACAACACACCTTGTACACTTTCATTCAAGTGTGGTTTTCTTTGTGTTACAGGGGTTTTTTTTTATATTTGCATTTTCCTTCTACTCATCACTGAGATCTGTATGTCTCAGAGTTGTGTTGTGTTCAGCAGCTTTTCAGTAGACACTCAACCAAATTAGAGTTGTAGCATGTCAGAACTTCCTTCATTTTCTCCATGATTTGGTTACCATGGTAATATCTGCTTGCAAAAGAACATGTTTTTAGTTGCCTGCAGGTACTTCATAAACTTTCTTTTTTACTTTCAGTGGAACACTTAACTCTATGGACCATTATTATCTCTCCACATGTTGACGCAAAGACAAATTATTACTAGAAAAACAGGTAATTAATTGGATGATGGGCTTTGAACAAATGGAACAGGTAAAGCAATCACTGCATTGGCCACAAATTAGATGACACTTTACCCATTGTACTCCAATCACTTTCTGATTTATGCAGTGCATCGATCAATGTCTTTGATGTTTGTTTATTATCCTCAGTGTCCCGGAGGTGATATTCCAACCGCCGATGATTGGAGTGGATCAGCGTGGTGTCTGTGATACCATCGACTTTGTCCTTAATTACTACTCACCTGACGTGCAACAAAGACTCGTCCAGGCAAGATGCATGTGACATGTCCTTACTCATCATATGCATTAGTGTATGCACATGGTCCTAATGGGAAGTAACACTGTGTTCACTGCATGTTGTTATTTATTGGTATTGTGTCTTCTGCTCATGTCATGTAGAGTGTGTTTGTAACCGGTGGCAACAGTCTGTATCCCAACTTTGTGCGGCGGGTGGAGACAGACCTGTGTTGTCTGCGCCCTTTCAAGTCTAGCTTCAACGTGTGGCAGGCACACAGCCCAGTGCTGGATGGCTGGAGAGGCGGAGCCACGTGGGCAGGGACCAATCAGACGCCAGATCACTCCTGCTTCATCACGAAGGAGGATTACGCTGAAAAGGGACCTCACTATCTGCAGGAACACCTGGCCTCCAACACCCTGGCCTCCAACACCCTAGCCTCCAACACTCTGGCCCCCCAGCCTTAGGGACTGTGTGTTGGGGCAGCATGCAACTATAGGACTAGCCAGTGGCTGTCTGAGGTGGGGTAGGAACCACTGATGAAGTCACTCACTTATCTACATTATACTTATATGTGCGTGTATATATATGCATTATCTATCTATCTATCTTCTATGTATCTGTGTGCGTGTATGCATGCGTGTGTTAGAGGGGTGAAATTATATATATATATATATTCTTAAGTTTAACATAACTGAGTTAGTGGAAAAGAAGAGGTGTGTAATAATGACACTGGAAGAGATGACAGACACAACTGCTGGATGGATGCCTCCCCACTTATGGCTGGAGGTGAAGGAGGAAGACCTGCACTCTGGTCACTGCCAGCCACTGTATTTCCTGGAATAGGAAGTGAACTCACTTTTGATGATTTTACAAATAGCATTAATTAATTCCATACCAAGTGCTCATGTTGCCTTAGTCAGGTTCTCATGCACTCCCTCCTGTGGTCTCCTGGAACTTGCCCTCTGGCCTAGTCCACACTACTGGCAGGCCTATCCTAGTGTAAAGACAATGTCAACACTACACATCAGGTATGACACACCAGCTCACTATGCTTCGTAAGATGGGGAGGTAGCCATAGGTAGCTCTTGTTACCATAGTTACCAAGAGTTGCACTAGACCAAATGGATCAGAAATGGGTAGTATCTGAATAATTTATATGTTTAACAATTTTTTTTATTTTTTTTTAATTTTGGATATAAATGAATTCATATTTGGTATGTGGCATATGATGTAAGTGTGTAGCATTTTATTGATGGACAGTTCTGTTCATAATCTACATTTTGATGTGAAGTTAGAAACAGTAAACCTTGATTGAGGATCAAGGCTGTGTGTGTGTATGGTGTTGATGGATCATATTGCCTTTGGGTATATGTATAATGTAGGATTTTGTAACATTGAAGATGAGAATGGCTGTGATTGGACTGCTGATGTATCTGATATGTGCATTGAAGCACTTGAGGAGATAGAACTGCTACAGTAGAGACTAAAAGCATGCTGTATTAGTACACACATGCAAATAGAACTTGCATCGTGCAGAGGTACTTCATAGAACATGACGAGACTCAAGGCCTACATCACCAGCTGTGCAGAAGTCACCCATTAGACTCCCTGAAGAAGGAATGTTGAGTGAAGTGGGTGGTATTTGGTGGAAGTATTACACAACGGAACAGTTTTGCAGGCCATAATATCCACATCTGAAGTATTTTTTTTTTTAAGTCTGTATACATCGAAAGCATCAGATCAGAGATGGAATCCCACAAGCCCTGCTGTATATTAGTATTTCTGTTATTGACCAGGGCCCATGTGGTTCACAGTTTTGATGACCTCATTTTAGGATATTGTTAGAATGACCAAGTGTTTTACAGTGTGGTTTGCAAGGTAAGTGAGTGTACCATTGAGACCATTACAATATCTAGTTAGGAAAATGAAATTAACAATTACACAATTCATTAATTTGCATTTCAATTATATAATTATAATACATGGATGGACAGACAGAATTGTGCACATACACAATAGTAAAAGAAACAAACTTTTACAGCTGAGGTTTGTAAAAATGACTTACATTGCACCTGGGTATGTCCAGCTGAACAGGCCAACAAAACTGACATTGTCATCCATGCACCAGCTCTTATATATTGTTATATAAATATTTTGCCACTCAAAATAGTAGTGGGTGTTTTTATTTATCTCTGTCCTTCACTTTCATAAAGACTTTCAACTGCTTAAACACAGGACTGTGTTATGGTTAGTGTACTGCCTGATATACATCTCTGCTAGTTATAATGTTGAGTATCTCTGTGTGCCTATCTGTTTGCCTACAAGCTATTGCTATACTTTGAACAAAAGGCTCGTTGTCAAAACACTGATGCTTCATGTCTTGGAGGACATTGTCATTGCTGGGTGTGGAAGGGAGAAAATGTTTTCATACCCAGAATCCCTACCATTCCTTCACCATCCAATTAATTGAAATTTCCAATCCAAATTTTTGTTTTGCAGTATCCATTAACAAAGCCCAAGGGACCAGTAATCAATGAGTGTCAGGGTTGCTCCTCAACAGTCCATATCTTCCTGGCAGCTCCCATGTTGGTTTAGAAAATAACAACAAACAATTGTTGCTCCAAGTGAAGTTATTGTAACTATTGTCTACCAAACCGCATTATATTAATTATTGCTTAGTTTCTGTTTCAGAGATCCTTTTGTGCCTTTTAATTCCTTTCCTGGTCCCTTTTTCTCAATACCAGCATACCTTCCACCATGTTGATTAAAACCAAGCTCTTGCTAAATGTAATATTTTGCTTGCTTTCAAAGGCTTTGTCATACTTTGAATTTTTTCCTTCTCCCTGTTGCATTCATCATCCACATGGTTCAGACTCGGGCAATACCAATGGATAGGAAATTCGTGGAAATAGTGATTCTTGATATACTTATTATTCAGCTCTGATGCAGATAATTGCACAGAAAACATGTGGTGCATAAATACTTATTCAAAAAAATGAAATAAAATTGAAGTTAACATTTTGAAGCAGTAATTATTATGTCCACGATTTCTGCAGGAAGTTAAGTACGTCTTCCTTCCCCAGAGAGTGTACCTTGGGACTGGACACAAATAACCCACCATTGCCCACAGGCATGCTATCATCTGGCTCAATAAAACTGAAGATCTGTTGCACTTCCTCACCATCACTGTCCTTCCTCCCCCACTCCCTCAATACTGCTCTCTGTCTCATCCATTCAAAACAGTCTCCATACTCACTGAGGTAAGCCATCACAGGGAAGATGTCAAAGAGAGGCTGTGTTTTGTTTCCATGAACAGACTCCCATAGTTCCTGAAGGTGAATAAAATAGGGCTCAGAAATTCTCCCAAGAAGGTCATCGGAAGATATCTTCAAGGCAGCATTCTTGGCTGTTTCTGTCATGATAAGGTATTTTTTGGCCTGAGGAAAGATATCGTTGATGAGCAGTTCACAAGCAGCCTCTATATCACAGGCTACATTGAACTGATTTGAAAGTAGTGTCCCTTTACCAGGCTCCAATGCCCCAAACATCCCATACACACTCTTGACTTTATCCCGCAGTGTTATTTCATCTTTGCTGCTTGTAAAAAGCTCCACCAATGCAGTTGCTGGGCCTCCTAGAAATAAAATCAGATCACCACATTCTTCTTCTTCTTCTAGTTTCTTGCGCAAGATGGATAAGGAAGTCATAGGAAAAGGTCTTAACAGACACAGCAGCTCCTTTTCTCTGTCTTCTTGGGACAGTTGATTAAACTTGTGAACTAAAGCAGTGTATTCCTCAGGGGTGACTATATCTCCTCTGTCTTCTTCACTTCCTGTACAGAGGTCCTTCCTGTCAAACAGGAAGTCCCACTCATGAAACCTGTCGGACAGTGGTGCACATGGGGCCACACCTCCGTCATAAATGGTCACTGTTGAGACATCAACATTGCATCTGGCCAGATATCCCAGCAACCGCACAGCTGCATCTTCCATAACTTTATGGGCATGCACTGAATTATTGACTTCCCACTTTTGGCGCACCAGCAGTTCTAATGAGAACACATCCGCTTTTTCAGTCTCAAGATTCACAGGCCTGCCAGTTAGCACAACGTGAAGGTGTTCATCTGTGCTAGCTTGAGTGAGTACGTGCTTAGCCACGGCAGCAACTGCAGCAGGGTTGTCAGGGTCAGGTGCATCAATGAAAACCACAACACGGTGCATTTTTTCCTTTTTTGTATTACCAGAGCCACCTGACTTCTTGATGAAGCACATGTAAAACAGGTAGGTCAGGATTAATAAAAGGAAAGACAGCGTACATACAAAAAGAACCTCCATTTCCAAGCACTTCTTTTAGTCTTACTTAGCCGACCCTTTACCTTCCTTTAAGCTGGGAAAGGGTCCCCTACACGAGACAGAGCATTAACCATAACGTTCACAAACTGGGCATGCGCACAGGATGTATTCTGATACTCCACCCCCTTCCCCTCAGATGGAAAGATAAAAGCTTGAATCCAAGTGGTTGAGTACTAATACGGAGCTGGCTACCCCTTGAAAATCTGTGGTTTAGAGTTGAGCTGCCCCTGAGACCTGTACAAAACTTCATTATGCCGCTAAAGAACTTATTTCACAAGAAAAAGAAGTCAGGTAAATTTAGTTACTGCTTGTCCCAGAGAGCTGCAGCCTGTGGTTGCTTGCAGAGTCTGGCTGTTAACCAATATATAGTAGCTTATCAGTTGTTGGGAGTTTATCTTTTATAGTGTATATATAATATGGTGGGATTGGCTAATTTGTAAATCACAAATTTTATGTTTAATGTTGTTTAAGCCTAAAAGCTGTGAAATCAGTGTCCTTCCTATTCATATGTAGGAGAGTCTTCAAAGATGTCTGAAGGTGTTGCTGATGGTGAGACTGAGCTGGCTACTCTAGCTCTGAGCTGATTTTGGTTCCCCGAGTCACAGTACGGCTGTGTCCCGGGGGTTCTAAAGACCAGGGTGGGGTTCACTGGGGGGAAGAAGAAGTCACCGACATACCATAGTCTGTAAGTTATCACAGTGATGGGTACCTAGCTACAGGGAGAAGCAGGGTGGGTGGAGGTTCATGATGTGGTTCCATTTCTCACTCAGTGGTGATCACACAGAAACAGTAGAAATAACCTTTGATCCGAAGGTCACCAGCTACAGCAATATGTTGGAAATGTTTTGGGAAAACCACGATCCGACCCGTTGCGCCTCCAGGCAATACATGTCCGCCATATTCTACCACAACGACACACAGAAGAAGTTGGCAGAAGACTCATGTGCAGCAAGACAGGAGGAGTTGAGGAAGAAGATTGCAACAAAGATAGTGAAGGCAGAAACCTTCTATAATGCGGAAGAGTGAGTGTGTGTGTGCATAATATGGCATCTGTTGCTACTGTGTTATGGGATTATTCCTATCACACATTGAGGAGCCAGACATCCTAATTCTATGTTACTATTAGTCGTTAACCTTTTCCTTCCTCCTACGAATATCCCCTTACAAGATATTTTACATTTCAAGCATAGCTACAGACAAATACACATCTGACCCTCACTGAAAGTCAGAAATAATATGGTATTGCGTCAGTTCAGCATATATACATACGTACATATGTGTGTGTATGTGTATGAACTCTACTTCTCCAGTCTCGATTTTAATGGGAGGTTGAGTGAACACCCGAGGTGCTCTTTTTATTTCAAGATCTACTGTTTTATCAAACGAGTTATTTGTATGTATTTTTCAACGATTCGGCATTAGTTATTTGGAATTTTGACAGCTCTGCAGACAATAAATAATGAACAGAAGAACATTGCATGGCAACAGAGAAAAGTGATCAGATCTATATATTGTCTGATCTTTAGCCTTAACTTTGCATAACTGCATGTATGAATGTAACACATGTAGTCACATTGTTGGTCTGTAGCTGCTGCTGATGCACATTCAATGTTACATATTTGGTTATGTTGAAGCTTACAACTGCCACCTTGTGGGTCCATGTCTCCGTGAAACATCTCTTTCCTATCTCCCTCTCCTCCTTTCATCTCCCTCTCCTCCTTGCTGCCTCAGCAGGTGTTCAATGAACCATGATGTTGGAATGTAAAGGTTCTCTTGTTCATTGTCAACATATGTGTCAGTGAAAGCTGTGAGATACCTTAATGGAAAGATTCAACGTCTCACAAGGAGCATCATTGCCTGAGGTTGCCATTGAGATAGTGCAAATACAATCAATGGCTGGTGCAGTTTGATGGACATAGTGTCATTTATCACAAGGATGACAACATTTTTAGACGCTAATGGAAACAAGTGCTCACTTCCTGCACTCTTATTGGTTGGATCAGTGGCACGCTCTTGTTGAACATGTGATCTTGTTCATGGCTGTTTGTCGTCACATGACTGACCAAGGATGAGGGTGGTGGGTACTTGTAAGAAATCCATCCAACAACTCTTGACATTGTATGTTCCCCCCTCCTCCCCCATTGCATTCAAAATCCTATTGGAAACTAATATTTTTGTGTTAGTGCAGATGGAGTATTAGTAAGAATGGTTACAGAGATGAATAAAACAACGGTATTGTTGTTATATTTGACCTTTCTGCCTACTGGCCTTGTGAACACAACTTCATAGTCTTCCAACAGCTTATTTTTGTTTTTAATGAGGTCACTAGTTGCATGCTTGCATCGTTGATGACAATGTTTCCTTGGTTGTCGTGAGGTTGTTAAAGTACTGAGGAATGTGGTTTGAAAATGTCTTTTTAATTAAAACCATGTGCATTGAGTGGTGCTAACAACTAATTGATGTCAACATCACATATTTGGGTTTGTTGCTGGTTACTGGAGCAGTTGACCAGCGGAGGTGTCTGGGGCTCCTGAGAGGTGAAGTGCAGACTGAGTGAGCTATTAGAATGGACACGAACACAAGAACTAATTACTTCTACTGTTAGTCACAAACTACTGGATATACCAGCCCCCTTTCCAAATTTTATTATTAAGAAATCTAACTTCTTTCACTAAACATTCTCATCTGTACTATAAAGTGCAAATAGTCTCTCTGTCTGTCTGCGATTCACGCTTAAACGGTTGAAGTTAGACTAGAACCATATATATTCAGAATCAATGTAACCAGGAACGTCATGAACATGTCTATATGGCAACATCCCTTTTTGTATTCATTCTTTTTTCTGGCAAAAGTACCATTTTAGGGGGTTTTAAAAAAATACTAATTCTATATATAGATAGATAGATAGATAGATAGATAGATAGAATTAATGTCACCAGGGAAACGTCATAAGCATATCTATATGGCCACACTCATTTCTGTATTAAAAAAAAACAACCCTAAAATGGTACATTTGCCAGAAAAAAGAATGGGGCTACAAGCCAAAAACTTTGGCATGCAGACACAACTTGCTCTTCGAATAGTATGGGGTGAGTTCCATCTGGCCACACCTCTTCCTCTTTGTGTGGAAGGCTAAAAATGTCAAAAATGGTATTTCTAAAAAAACACTTTGACCTAATCACATGTTCACTTTTGTTCTAAAATGTCTACAACATATGTTTTCAAAGCAGACACTTCTGTGACTATAGCCCACCATAGGTGGGCTGAAAAACCACCCCCAGGGCAGGTTTTTCACTAGTATATGTAAAGGATGTATGCCACAAAAAAAAGCCAGAGTTACTAGGATATAATTTTAATTTCTTCCCTCCCTTTTTTTAAACTGATTGAATGGGTTAGTTGATGACTAGCAATGCTCTCCCCACCTTCTCCACCTCACAGCTACCATCAGAAGTACCTACTTCGTCAGAGAAGGAATATTCTGAATGCCCTCCATCTTTCTGATGCTGACCTCATCACCTCCAGCGTTGCCTGCAGACTTAATGGCTACTGTGGACGCAATGGAACAGCAGACCAGCTGGAAGCAGATCTCCCAACTTTCAAGCTCAAGCCCGAAATAGAGGAGGAGCTCCGGAAGATTGTGAACCGCTTCTAGCACAACTGACCAATCCAATTACTTTTGAATAACCACATTTTCATCTTATGTTTATGTTCTTAATTGTAGAAGCTTGTGACAAGCTTTTAGGCTTTGTTGTGTGAGTAATGATGCTTGGTAGGCCCAGTCAAGATTTCTTGAAGCCTCCAGGTTGATGCAGCACCACTCTGTGTGTGTGTGTGTGTGTGTGTGTGTGTGTGTGTGTGTGTGTGTGTGTGTGTGTGTGTGTGTGTGTGTGTGTGTGTGTGTGTGTGTGTGTGTGTGTGTGTGTGTGTGTGTGTGTGTGTGTGTGTGTGTGTGTGTGTGTGTGTGTGTGTGTGTGTGTGTGTGTGTGTGTGTGTGTGTGTGTGTGTGTGTGTGTGTGACACCATCACTCTGCCTTCACTCTTGTATCACATGTGATCTATATAGTTGTTGATCTGTTGCTGCATTTTTCTGTAAAAAAAAAATAATTTAAAAAATTTGTTCATTAATTATGTTTCTTTCCAGTCAGCATTGTCCAAGCTTAGGCAGGTCATGGAGGCAAGCAGGCACAGAGAGTAAGAGACGTGTTCTGATGGAGCATGTGTGCCCTTCATGAACACAAGGTTCAAACTGTGCTCACAACATATGAAATATCAGGAAGGGATGTGGCTACAAGTTGGTGATTAAAGGGATGCTAGCCCAACTCATTAATTTTGTTAACGAGAAAATAGAATCATTCCCAAGTCCCAAGGACAGCATACTCAAAGAGCTTTCCTATGATATATTTTGAACATCTTTCATGAAGTAAGCACCTGCCAGAAGTTACTTCATACCAGTGCAGAATAAAGTAATCCCCTCAAAATTGATTAGCAATCAGCAATCCCATTTATGCCTGGAGGAGTAAGCACAGATTTGTATTTGAGTGGAACAGTTGTCTTAAACACGAGAGTATGACATCACACTGATCATTCCCAGGTCAGGTCAGGTCAGCAGAACTGTGCACAGAATGTCCCATGATCACCTGAAGTCAGTTTTAATTCACTCATAATTCATTGGTGGGAAGCCGACCTATTTGAAGGAATCTGATCTCTGGAGAAGGTGGAATAGTTTTGAGTCATGAGTTTTGTGGCAAAAACATAAATCATATTTAAATTTATATTCTCTCAGTGATGGCTACTTTAGATTAAGAACAAGATGGATAACAGTGTGTGTGTGGTGGCAGTAACTGTAAGGTATTATTTTCACACCTTGCGGTGTAAATTAGCAAGTGTCTCACAAGTACACATATGGCATACCTTGCTACAGGAAGGAATGCTCAAGTATGCCATATCTATCACTTTCTGATGGCTGTTGTGTGGGTGGGGTGTATTACCTGACATGGTGGCAAACATAACCATTTATTATTTATTCATAAAATTGGAATATCTGTTTGGATAATAGTATCCTTAGCTAGTGTCATGTCAACTGATTTCTTCCTTGAAGACGCTTTGCTTGGGACCTCTGGAGTCCATTCTTTCTGTGCACTGCATGGTTGAGTGTTGTGAGGGTTGGTTTAGTTACAATATGAACTGGACAGCAACTTGTGGAACTCCATTATCACATGTTCTCTGGCTGGATGATGCTGCATTGACCCCTGGGCATGGCTCTGCATAGTGACTGAGCATGTAGACTAAAGCAGCTGCACTGAAGTGGTACTCACCAGACAAAATTCTCATTATGCTCTATATATGGTGGACATTGTGAAGCATGCAAAAGCTATATAGCTTCATTGAACCAGACAGACACATGCTTTCTCAGATATCCAAGTCTGAGGTACATTGTGGAAAGTGAAATTTGAAGGGTGGGAGGGGGGGGGGGGGGGGGAAGTGTACAATTTTGGGGGGGAAAAAACGACAAGCAAACTCCACTTAACTTAATAATCAGAAATTCAGGGTTTCCAATATATAGGTTGTTGGTGAGGCTATGAAACTTTACATCTCAATGTCCCAGTCCTGGTATTATGTCATCACAATGACATCATCATTATTGCAAATGTCATGGTGATGTAATGTCTGGTTGTGTCCTAAATAAAGAAGCAGCTGACTTAGGCATGATGTCATCAATGTTGCAGCCTTTTCTTCGATGTTTGCAAACAAAAACACATTGTGTTACTACAAACCTTATCATATCATGTTGCACCTATGAACATTAATGCTTGCATGTACCACCAAGGCTCATGTATCAATAAAAAATATATAATCAATAAATGAAAACGTGCTAATCATAGTGGACCATTCAGTGCCACTTATTTAATCAATAGTTATATATTTTTGTTAATTGGATAGTTAAATTGATTGTAAGTTAAACATAACATTAAAGGTTTATTTAGTTAGCCGTTAATATATTATTATACATCATCCCCATTATCATTGTAATAATCATTTTTAATAATTAAAAAATATATTAATTTTTTTTAATAATTACCATTTTAGGGTGAATTTATATTTTTAATCTAACCCCCAGGAGTTACCAAAACTACCAAGTGGATTCTAATACCACATAGCCTTCAGTACTACAACTGCAGTTGTATATAGAAATTAATATCATTTCTGGTTCATTTTGATATACCGATTTGAACTAATCAAACTTAATTCCTCAACTGCCTTCTACCTTACCTTCACTCTGTCTCTCTGTCTGTGTTCATTACACTTGGAAATGTCATGACTATCAAAAGCATGCTCAGTCCATGATTGTTTGATGGGCTGACCCAAGCCCTGGAAGAAAGAAAAAAAAACAAGTGTATTTAATTTTATAAATGTATTCTAATTTCAAGCTCTCAGTCAAAGGAGACAAGGCAACCAAAAAATGAAATAGACACATTTTACTGTAGAAGAATCACAAAAGATACTCTGTTACTCATTGAAGATCTGGAGAGTTTAACCATGATATGATGCATGGGGACAGAGGAAAGGATGGGCCAGGTTCCTCTACGGTTATGTACAGCAAAACACTCTGGGAAACACTCTTTAGGCCTTGAGAATATACTACTTCATACCTCAAAAAGTCAATTAAAAAATGTTTTTACTAATTTATTATCATTTTTTAAATTTATTTACACTTTGTATTCTAAGGATATAGATCTAATATATATAAAATCAAAAACTGGGATCCTAAATCAAAAAAAAATTGAACAGCATCAAGTCAGTCAAATCTGAGGCCATATTGGGACTCAGTGCATTCATCAAACAATAATTAGAATAGTAACCATTAAAATAAAGCAACTTCTCAACAAAAAAAAAAAAAAAAAAAAAAAAAAAAATTATAATAAATTTAGAAAAAGCAGCCATTTCATACAAAAAACAAAACCAAAAAATGTGAATAAATATATCAAAGTGAAGGGAAAAAAATGCAACAGGCTTGAGATAAAAATAAACAAACATCCATTGCTTGACAACAAGACATACTACAAAACAGACCAACATTTAGAAATTCACCACTCTCAAGCAAGTGCACCAAAAGTAATCTCCTGTTGAAAAATATGAGTTGTTTACCACATAACTAACATATATTGAACCAGAAAAACAAATTTAACCAACTTGTATGGTCCAATGCATTCCTTAGAATTTCTATATACTACACAAACATACACAAAAATTCGGTTGGGCAAAAACAATTCTCAGTTGGAATAAAGTAAGCTGTATACATCTTAATTGACATTTATTGAATCATAAAGACAAATTTACTTAAACCTATTTGACTTTATGCATTCATTTACATTTCCTTTTGAATTAGTGATCATTTACAACAAATGAATAGAACAAAAAAACAAACCAAAAAACCCCCAAAAAAACAACAAACACATTATTTATTCAATCCTTACATAATATAGACACACAGATACACACACACATACATACACACTTTTACAATGCCACACACATTCTTAACACCCAGCAAACAAAAGTAACTATACTTAATTAACAACCTGCAGCAGTTATTCAGCACCGATCTAGCACTTAAAACCATACCATGTAATTTCTACTACCAATTGAAATAAAAACCAACCAAAGTACATGCACTTTAATCCTTAATAACTATTTCATTATTAAAAACACTACCAACATACACAATTGTAATGAATGCATAAAAAAAATAATAAACCCTTTATTTATAGAAAAACACATAAATCCTACATCTCATTTGAACCAACCAATTTAACTATATCTCTATCAATAAAACAGATCCAATCATTCAGTATGCCATAAAACCACATACTTAGTGATACCTTAAAGAAATTTGACCATTCCACATGTACCACATATAGATATGCTAAAAAAAGAGAGTAAGTTACCAAGGCCGACTAACATCAAAAGGCAAGAGAAGTAGGCTGAATAAACTATTCAATCACAGTACAGCACAAGTAAAATGCTGAAACATCACCAACTAATGAACATCAAACAAATGAACTTCAGCCAACAACAAATGCACATTATATTTCAACAGATAGTCATGAACACATACTGAACCTCAGGTCACAGCAATCACAGAGGCAACTAATATGGAGACAGAAACAACAGCAAGATGAAGCATCACCTGGCTAAATGCAGGTTTCCAATATGACACAACCACTGATTATGCAAGCAATGATTAGGTTACCATTGGAAGGGTGACAGATATTTGCCCACATTGCAATGCACAGAAATGGAAGAAAGAACCACCAACACTCTGTTATTCCAATGGAAAGGTGAGACTCCAACTCATCCAGGAGCCCCACTAATTTTCCAGATGACCTCCTTTGAAACAGAGCACAACTTAACCAATCATGGATTCTTCACCATATTCAAAATTCAAGGCCAATGCTATCACAAAATTGGACTAATTAAAATTTTGGATGAAGAAACAAAGTTCGTTCAAGTATATTTCATTGGAAATACACAAGAAGAGGCCAAGCAACAAAACAGACATGTTGGTGGAAACCTTGATGTGAACATAATCACTGAATTACAGGAAATGCTTAATTGAAATCATGCTTATGTGAGCATATTCAAGTATGCACTGGAAAACATAGCACTGCCAGACCAAAAAGTAATAGGTAGGACATGAGACCAGCTGGAGAACATGAACATGGCTACAATGCACCATCAGTAGATGAAGTTACCATCATCCTCACAACCAGCAGCATGGGAACAGGGACATGTTCTGAGACAAAGATGTGGTTCTCTCAATAGAATCTCTGAAACACATCATGCCTACGACTCATTACAATACCCTCTGATGTTTTGGTAAGGTCAAGATGGGTATAACCTATCCTTACAACAAGTAATACCACGAAGTTATGAACAAACAAACAAGTCTATCAGCTGCAAGGACTTCTACTCCTACCATTTCATGATATGGGAAAGAAACTTCAACCACCTCCTCACCCAACTAAATATGTACACAAGACAATTTTTCACCAAGGGCGGGTTTTTTTTCGAACACTATAAAAGCACTCAAGCTTCCTAGCAAGGTAACAGCTGGAATAAATTCCACCAAAATGGATGTGATGGTTAAGTCTGTATCTCACCAATATCTGATTGGGGAGTTGTACATGCCTAGGGAGGAAAAAAGGGTCCAAATTTTCAATTAAAAGGCCTGAAAAACTTTGGCAAACTGGTAAAATTCATTAGGTTTGTAAACAAAAGGTCTGTGGTTTAAATACAACCTCTCTTCTTTTTTAGCCTCCCATTTTTCTCCCCTTCTTTTTTTTTCTTTTTTTTTTTCTTTTCCAAAAATCTGTTTTCATAGATGTCACTTTTTCATCCCCCATCTTCCTTTTTCCCCACTTCCTTTCCAGTGACAACCAAAACCTTTTTTGGTTAGTGAGGCTATATACCTCAAAGGGTTGTCTGTGGTAATCCTAAATTCCCCCCCCCCCCCCCCCCCCCCCCCCACACACACACAAAGAAGTTAGGATTTAAAGATGTTAAAAATAGTAACACCCTGCAGCTGATAAATATTCAGTAATTATATAGTGTTTTATGGAGTGAATTTAGGGGGAATACAGCAGCTGGAATTGGGAAAGCAAATACTGGTGGTGATTAGGTCAGTGCATTGTGGCCGTAAATAAATCAAATAGAAAAATGATGACTAAATTTTCATTGCCATTATGCTTTAAATCCTATATATATATTTTTATTTCTGAAACATTCTGGCTTTTCTAGATATGATATTTTGAGTGTTTTCGAGCATGTTTCACCTTAACATTGGCCCAGGCAACACACTGGGGTATACAGGCAACACAGGGTATACATGCTAGTAGTAAATAATTTGGGTAACAAAAGGACATTTTATTCAAACCCTGCTGCTGAGTCCACCATACTGTCAGAAGCTGGATTTATAGACTCCAGGGCTCTCCAGATAGCCAGTGCAGGGACTGATGCTGAGCATCAGGAACACTGTCACACTCTGTGAACACAGGAGAGGGGGAACCTAATGCTCATAGATAGATAGTATTTAGCTAAGTTACCATTATGTCAGACTTATACATGTACATACACACCCAGATGGACACACAGACAGACAGACAGACAGACAGACAGACAGACAGACAGACAGACAGACAGACAGACAGACAGACAGACAGACAGACAGACAGACAGACAGACAGACAGACAGACAGACAGACAGACAGACAGACAGACAGACAGACAGACAGACAGACAGCCAGACAGACAGACAGACAGACAGACCAGCAGAAGATGAGATTAATTTATGGGGTCCCACTATTTATGGAAGTATGAGGACCCCCATCCCCATATTAACCATAAAAATGGGGTTCCCTATATTTACCAGGGGGTCTGAATATTCATTGTAAATATAGGAAACAGGGGTCCCCACATTTCTGAAAATATGGGGTCCCTAAAATGGGGTCCCCATATTCCCCTGAAACCGGCTAATTTAGAATCATTTGTAGTTACCCAATTTGTTTGGCCTTTCTCAACGTATTAGCTTGATCATCAGAAGAATATTTATGAGGAAACAAAGCTTATAAATTTGCACAATTGTGCTAGTCTATTCTGTGTGCTTAACATCAAGATTGCACATTTAATGAACTGTGGAGGCTAAATGTAGCTGCAATAGCTGCTGATCTTAATGCTGACCTCACTAAGTCAAGATCTCCAAGTCTAGACAAAAATTAAGCCAATGAAGGTGATATCTCAATAATGCTCAACCTACTTCAGGAAAACATTTTTCTCATTATGTTGCTGTGTATTAAAGCACTGTCCAGATTCTACACTGTCGATGTATATTAACCATAACTTAATGTCCTGTAAATTATCAGATACAAAAATCCAAGAAATAAAATCAATCAAAAGTTTCTATGAATCTGACCTACCCATGCTACAATTTATTCCCAAGTGTTCTTGCTATAATTAAACTTGCTTTTACATTACCACTAGGTCCTGTTCAACATGAAGGTTCCTTTTAGGACATGTCCTACCCTTAACTAAATAATTGAAGCAGATAAACCATAACCAAAGATATACTATAACCAAAGATATACTGTTCAGTTTTACTTCTCCTTGTCTAAAAGTTTCTTCCCCAAGACATACAATTGGAGATATTTAAGATATAATATTATACCCAATTATAGCTAGCTATAATTGTGGTGTTTTTTTAACAAATGATATTATAATAATTTTATGCACTGCAATGGCAAGCCCAATCCATCTTCACCATACCAAAGAAAGAAAGACAAAGAAGAAAACAAAAAAAAACACAAACAAACACAACACAAAAAATATCATACACAAAATACAACCAAAAAACAATAACAGATAACCCTGCTTTCTCCCTTCACATGAATGGATAAGTGCAGAATGAATGACTTTGAGAAGAGGGTTAACAATGGCAAAGTTTATTTCAACCTTCACTGTATAAATATAGTCAGCTAGCTGTGTTCATAAAAAAACAACAACATTTAATACAACAACAAAAAAAGAATCAGAATTTGCAGTCAGCCAAAAACTTACCTTTCATTTTGCATTTTTCCTGTTCTAATTATAGCTAAAAGAATGAGTCCTATTCCTCTGCTCATGATCACTAGACGCTATTGGTACACAGAGCATCACACTCAAGCCATCACACTCAAGCCAAACCGAAGCTAAACTAGCAGAGCCAATATATTTCATAGCAAGTTATTTGTTGGTTAAGAGGAGGCTTGCGTTCAGTCGTTTGGACTTTATGGTCAACTTGGATGAGGTACACAAATTAATGTCATAGCATATGTTGAAATAATTTTGTGGAAACAGTGGGGATGTTGCGTTGTGCTAGTTTTGATTCACTAGCTAGTTTTGATTCACTAGCCAATTTGATGTACAAAGGATTTTTCTTCCATAATATATTTTGTGCAGCTGATGTAGGTCCCACTTTCATTGCTGTATTTGTTGTTTTCTTTGCTATCAATCCAGTTCATATGATCACAGGCAATAACTTGTCAGACAAAGGAAAGAGTTTAGGTAGCTAGAGAGAGTCTTGTGCCAGGTAATATAGGACTATATTTCAACAGATTTTTTTGGGCAGAACACACATAATTCATGTAATAATCTCTAATTGTTTCATGGGATAAGATATCTTTTAGAACTTGCTACATTAGTTTTGTATATTTTATATCTCGCTAGACTATACATCTATATGCAGGTTGTATTCTAAGTGCATTTAAATTTAAAATGATGGAATGGTATTTCTTAACCAAACTGTAACTCCAGCTCAAGATATCCTCTCCTTTCTTGACAACTCAAATGTGTGATTGTGTGTGAATAAAAAGTATATTATTACTTGTTCCTTTTATTTATTTAATTTTAATACTTATCCCTCTAATTTTGCAGAAATTCTGACATAACTATGTCAGGATATGATTCTGTGATCAGCAGCATCAAGGAAGGCAGAATTCCTCGCTGTCAAGATGGCTTGCCCCTTGAACCACTTGATTATCTCTTTCTCTTGTTCCCACACAAAGGGCCCAAATTATCTACTGGAATAAACACTTGTTTTGAACAAAAGCAATTTGAAATCCCAGCTTTGCGAAAGCTTTTCCCATATAATAGAACCAAATATTTTGTTCCAGATGATATAATAGACAGTTTTATATGTCTCCTTTTGGTTTGCTGTCTCCTTACATTGGGAATAGTAACTGTCAGGTACATGTGGGATAAATATGATCCAAAATTTGCATCAATCAGTCCCTCACACAAGAAGTGGTATGTAGTTGCAAACCTCTCCAAGGCTTTTCTTCTTGCTATCATAACAATCAACCACCGCTATTGGCGTGTATTTTTCCAATTTGTCTGGTACAACCAGATTCATGTCTTGGAAGTTAAAAGGTGTGTTTTACTCTACATAGCATCTGACACTGTGACAACATTTTTGGTGCCCAAGTTACCACAATCCACAAAGTTTCATCACTTTGCTGCAATAACAATGAGTGGCATTATATTAATGGTTGATTTGGATAGGACAGGTACACAAGATCTGGTTGAAGTGTGCAGAATGGCAATTATTTATGCCTCATCCGGAATATTTGCCTATAATGTGAATTGTTGCCTTGCTCTGAGAGTGGCTTATCCCAAGGCAACGTGGCTCAAATGGATCAATAGGATAAGTTTGGGCATGTATCTGCTGTGTTATGCATGCAACTGGACTATACACATTATTTGGATAGTAAACCTCATCATAAATTTCCGAATATCAGTATTCAGTTTGGTATATATAACTCTCCTAATTCCTGTGGTCTATTCCAATATGGTGCTGATAAAGTGGTGGGTACATGAATCTTATCCCATGGATCATCATGAAAGTGAAGAAAAGCCAAATCAAGACATGCACACTTGAAATAAACATTGTCTGCATTCTGATAATATCATTCACAACATATAAACAATTGCAAGTGTTATAACCATCATATTTTTTAATACGTCTTGCTTTATTTCTGCTTATTGTTGAGTGACTAATTAATTCCTTGAAATATATAAAGGTGAATGCATTGCCTAAAGTTTGTTTTTATTACGCCAAAGGTTGCCTGGGTCTGTCTGACCAATGACAGTCCTTGTGGTGGTATATATGAAACCAAAATAATCAACAACCATATGCAAATGTAGCTGCCAGTAATACGATATCAACAAATAGTCTTTACTGTTAGTTTATTCATTGATATTAATATTTGCCTATATATATATGTACCTGTATGAGTTTATTTGGGGGGAGGGGGGCTTTCTTCTTTAGGAGACAATTCTGTGATCTTGAAGACAACAATCACAAGCTTTTATCCAAAGTTTGCTTATATGTACCATAGCCTTGTGGTAATAGCACCAAAGAAATACTTCATGTCAATTTAAGAGAACACAACCGGGATTTCCCTATGGTTTATTTTATTTTTTTAAACTAAATCAGTAGGCCTGTGCTACTTCACCAAACCAAAGCTGATGAGTCGATAGGCTAGTATAAAAAAAAACAAACAACCTAAATGAAGAATGACCAACCGGTTAAGGTAACAGGTTTGCCAAGCAGAACCAAGTTCAATTTTCCTAGATTTCTTGAATCGCATCTTGACCAGGTGGCTCTCCTTATCCAACCTTTCCATAAGGCTTATCTTACTGATGATGAAGGTAGGCTAACGGTCAAAATTGAGGAAGGGGTGGAATGCAAATCCATTGAAAGGTCTTTGACATGGTGGCTCCAACAAGTTGGATGTGTAAATTTCTGTTCTCTTGCATCCAAGATGCCTTGTGTCCATTCAGCCCAAGGATTGTCAATCAACATTATTAGGAGTGTACGTCTGCTTGTGACTGATTAAGGTCCTAGTTTGGGGACAGATTGAGTGCGCTGGCTGGCATGTCATCACATCACCTTCTTTGGTAAACTTGTCAAAGATGTCCATGATTGCCATTGCTGCAGCAGGTGGCTTACACCCTTCTCATAGATCATGCCATATATAATCCCTTTGGTCCAATTTGTGAGGCCAGCTGCCATCAAGATGTTGGAGGTCAAGCAGAATCTGGGCCCACAGCAGAGCATGATGCTTCTTGGAAAGCCTCTGTCAGAATCTGCAGATTATTTGCTTGCCTTTAATGAAGGGAGGTGACATGGTGTAGCCTTTCGTCATGGCAATCTGGTCCCTGAAGCTCTAGAACTTTTCTCTTGTAGAAAACCATATCATTCTTCAAGGTAGAAGCCATGATACCATGCATAAGAAGGCCGCTCTTCAGCAGAGCAGAGAATGTTCCAGATTCCTACTCTTCCATCTAAAAAAAAAAATCATCAATTTTCAAAAAAAATTTTCCCTATTTTTGACTATAGAAATCCCTTCACTACACCTCCCAGATTACCCCCACTGATTTTCAGTCAAATTATCCAGTTGTTTCTGAGGATATGTTGGTCAAAGTTTACATACAAAACCCCCAAATTGTTTGTTTACACTAACAACAAAGATGAACTGAGATCCAGATTCCTTGCTCCCCTGCCCTAGAAAATGATATACTCTCTCTCTCTCTGCATGACTGTTAAGGATAACCCCATGCCAAAAAAATGCTGCAAACTAATCTTCACAAATGTTTGTACATCATTATTTGTTAACAATTTTTTGTGAATATTTTTTGTAGTTCTTGGTCTACACTGACAGCAGAGGTGCACGTAGCTGCCAGAGAGCATGCCATGCAAATCTCTTCATCCCTGCCACTTTTGTGTCCAAGCAGTTCAATGCCCAGAAGCATGGCTTCTTTTTTTTTGGTTGTTCCACTTCAATTGCCACTAACTCAGCTGATTGTATCAATGGTTGAAACCACTGCAGGTGAACATGCTATCAGTGTAGCATTAAGGTTGTTTGTGCATTCATATAGCTCTTACATAAAAGGTGTATTTTTGAATGAGAAAGGTCTATCAAAAATGCTGCAATAAATATAATAAAAATTAGTTACCCATTGCTGTTATTTTTTCATTAGTTGGAGGCCACCTTAAAAGTAAGAGAATATCTTGACTGAGTTGAAGCAGGTTTTTCAGAAGTACACTAACTATATGATGAAGTAGTACCTCATTTCTAGTGTGTTGAAAGAGATATATAGCCCCTGTGCCCCACTATTGTCCACATATACAATAGCTACATGGTCCAACCTGTTTGGGCTTAGCTAGCACATTGAATGCATCACTATTCAGACATTTAAGTGAATGCCTGTGAAATGTCGACACCTAGGGGTCCATTAGAACTGTATTGACTACTAATTGTTCATACCTGAGGTTGAATGACAGAGTATTTCTATGGAATTGGAGCAAGTGTCCAGACATGTAAAATGTTGCTGTTGTTTTTACAGGGCTTTCTCTGAAAGGTTTCACATAAACTAATTCATGTTTTAGTATCATATGAAGTTTAACTGGAATTACTCACTCCATGCTGGATAGGTCTTCTATTTCAGGCAACGGAATCCTTCTAGGTGCCACCCGAAATATGTGAGGGGAAGACAGAATTCAGAGCTCTACTTTAAATAAAGCAAAAGAGAATGATCAGTTATTATTATAAAGGGCACACAGTTCATATCACTAATGTACATACTGAACAGAGAAATGCAGTCAACATGTTGCTAGTTGAGCAGCTACAAGAAAGGCACAGGGAAATGTATAATTTTTGTCTAGTTTTTCTGGGTAGTTGACTAGTCAGAGATGACAGTCTGAGGTTAGATTGAATTTCAAACCTGGTCAAAAGTATTCTCTAGAGGGAGTATGTATTCAAAAGAAGGATTTGCCACTTAGCATGACTTATCCCACTACCCAAGTTAAAAAATATATATATTCCTAAATTTTATTGATCAATGATAGATATAGAAATGACAAAAATCAACAATTGATTAATCAATAACACAAAGTGACACATGATTATGAATGTTGTTAGATATAGGATGATAAATATCAAAAGATGGATTGAAACACAAATTGACACACAATTATAAGTATGTTGTTAATATCAATAGCATCATGGCATATGATAGATGGTTCCTAAGGAGTTACACTATAAGCAACAGAATGAAGCAATTCCCATTCCCATAATGAATTAATCATTTCCTTTGCTTTCGGATGCCATGGGAGAACTTTTCTTAATTAGCCATTTTATGAGCACAATGTCATCATGAATAATAGTTGATAAGAGAGCTAAATATACCAGACTGAACACTGAAATCTGGAGGGATGTGATGAGGTTTAGTGCCCATATCATGTGTATGGTCCAGTTGCAAGCACAGCAGAGTAGGTATGTCCATAAGCTAACCGTAGACAGCCATTTGAGCAACACTGCCTTGGGATACACCACCCGCAGAGCTAGATAAGCATTCACGCTGTAGGAGGCAGTGCTGAATATCACATACAAAACCCCCATTTTAGACACTCCAATCAAGTTGCGCCACCCCTTGATGTCCAGGTCAATGGCACACACAATGCCCACAAGAATAATTGTAGTGATATGATGGATTAGAGTGCTTCGTGGTAGCCTAGGAACCATATAGAGAGCAACAGCATCAGTTGTAATGTAAATCACTCCACACCTTTTCACTTCCAGGGGCAGAAACTCATCGTAAAAGTACAGCTGGAATGCTGCACTCCAAAAACGATGGCTGCACGTTAAAGTGGCAAGAAAGAGAGCTTTGGAGATGTTAGCCACCACATACCATTTCTTGTGTGAGGGACTGATTGAAGCAAATTTAGGATCACATCTCTCCCATATGTACTTGCAGACTACCATTCCCAATGTTGTAAGACTAGAGAGAATAATGAAACAAGCAATACAGTCTATAAAGTCATCTGGAACAAAGTACTCGGTAGAATTATCTGAGAATAGCTTTCGTATGACTGGGATTTCAAATCGCTTTTGCATAAAGCATGCATTGTTCTTAGTTGACCCCACTGAGCCATTGTTTGGGAACAAGAGGGAGAGATAATCAAGTGGTTCAAGAGGCATGCCGTCATGACAAAGAGGAATTTTTCCATCTTTGATGCTGCTTATGACAGCATCAGCACCTGCCATGGCACTGTCAGATATCTGTAAGATTAGTAGAAATAAATGGCAACATTTACGCAATGCTCTTCCATAATATTAATATTTTACATCAAATATATGAATATTTTAATATTATATTAATGTGGAAATGTCAGTTTGTTTGTTTGACATCTCCCCAAGGTCTGATCCAATTTAGCTAATATTTTGTGGCAACCTACATGTCAATCATTTTTGATGATACTTCCATCTATGCTAGTTTTTAATTTTTTATTATAAAATTTGTGATACTAAAGTAAATAACTATGGTAGTATATCCACAGAAAACACTATCGCAGTCCATTAGTCTAATCACAAAGAATATTGTCTAACACAAGATATCACCACAAACAAATTATCACTAATTTAAGTCCTTTAAAAGTGTACAAACAATAACTATCCAAGAATGTAAGAGTGAAAATCTGGTCCATCACTTTTTTTCCTTCTTCCGATAGTCAGCAGGAGAGGCTAGGCCAATAATAATTACATTTCTGCTTCTGATATCAAGAATAACAGTAACAATACCATATCAGAAGCGGAATTATTCAAGTCGATAAATGATGGAACATATCTTGTAAGTTGATTAATGCATAGTTCACTCATAACACCGTGACCTCTTTGTATTTTTCTTTTCTTTTCTGCATTATAGTTTGGATGCATTTTCTCAAGTATCTTTTTTTTTTTTTTTTTTTTTAATAATGAGAAAGGAAGAAGCATTTTTTATTTAACTAGAGCTAATATCTGGGGGCAGATTTATACAATTGAGAAAAATACTGCTATATCAAGATATATGTACTGCTACATAGTATCATTTTAATCTTTGATCTGCCTTTCATGCATTCCTGTTTGAGAATAAACACTCTAAAAATTAAAAATAAAAGATATTGGAAAATATCTCATCTCACACTACAGTTCTGAGCTCTTCATAACCAATCTTCTTATTACATTGAAGTGTTTAGCTTGAAAAATGGTTGAATTACAGTTCCACATTGCTGGCATGGAAAACTTACATGCACAATCTTAGCAATTCATCATCTTATCACACTTAATACCATAGCCATGGTTTCAAATTGAAAAATGGTTAGATGCATTGCAGCCAAGGTGTATGGATTACTAACTGTGATGCAGTTGTGCACCAAACCTGCATAGCAAGTACAAACATGGCAATTATACAATGATAAGAATGTGACACCCAGATGCCATAACACCATGGAATTCCATGCACTTAATGGTTGCTTTTAGCCCTTGCAATTTATTACTTGAATACACTAGGACAATAAATTTGATATATACCTTTTAAGACTACAATATCTAAAACGCTCCCAAAGGTCACAGTTACTTCAGAAATACATCAACTAGCTTCCACTAGCTTCCACTAGCTTCCACTAGCTCCCACTAGCTGCTGCTGCAATAGAGGCTAACTGCAGTAGCATATATGAAACTTGGAATTATAACCTTGTTTCTCAGAAGATTTCATCTTCGTGCTTATGAATAACTTACCACTAGAAAAACTGGTAGAAACAGGATCCAACGCACTGAATTTATAATTTAAAATGGAAATGAGATGTAATCTCAAGCATCCTAGGACTGCTCCCTAGACAGACTCAACCCAGCTTCCTTTATGGTTTGTGGTTTGTTTACTAACACCCGCTGGCCCTGAACGGAATACTCTTGACTGAAACCACAAACAATAGTTATACTGCTGAACCTTGAACTCCGTGGATAGTGATCCTTTACCAAATTACCACCCCAACACACAACGGCCAAAGAAGAGAGGGAGGGAGGTTTTTTTTAAAAAACATATTTATTTATTGATAAATACCATTATATAGCACGATGAAGAAAAAAATCATTCATTATGCTCTGAATATTCAGCTATCTGTGTCATGGACCTTAGAGTTTGAGTAATCTTGCAGTAAATGTTTTGGACAGTTTAGTACACTTCATGGTAGACACAGAAGTGCTAAACTTATCTTCCCCTTTTAAAATAATATATGTACGATGATGCAGGGCAGCTAAAGTGGTCCCTAAGTCAGGGAAGTGCAGGTTAAATAATCTAATACCAACAAGTTCTTTCTGAGTGTATTACTCATCTGGTGTAGGATTTGTCGATGCTGCCAGTTTTGAAGTGGTCAGGTTGATATTTCATCATTTAAAATTTCTGGTGGTGTGCTTGAGGCGTTACAGAGCCTTTAGCAATTCCCTTCATACATTTTAATGTTCTCTTGTGATGTTCCATAATAAAATAATATTTTTTACGAAAACCAAAAACTTTAAATTGGGAAATCTCAGGTTTTAATTTTTGTTCTCTCCTCATGATTTTTATTATAACTTGTGGACAAAAACATCAAAACTTTAAAATGGCCTGTCCAAGTGATTTTAAAATTGGAAGACAGTAGTTCATCCAGTAAGTTTCAATTGCATTAAGAGTAGGAGAACTAGAGTTTACTACTGTGTCATTCATCATCTATGACATTGTATTACTGTTAGGATTTTTTTTGCCTTCTGCCATGCTATTATCAAGTAGTTAGTTATTGAAGTGTATTATTTATTTCCTATGGCAAATTTAAACTAAAATTTTTTTTTGTCATTTAGTGGTTTTGGTTTATTTATTTATTTATTAATAATACAGGAACAAAACTGAGTTTTTCCAAATTGCTCCATTAACCTGAGTCAATATTAAAATAATATTCTAAAATAAAATAGACCTACACCTGATGCATCTTGGTGGCTAGAACTAATTACCCTTAGGAAAGAAATACTAATATGTGGGTGAACGATCAATGTTAACCATAAAATAATTAATTCATTAAATAATTAGTTTTGTTCTTTTTACCCAGAAGTCACAGGGTCTAAAAGTTACCTTTTGTTGTTCTTGTGATACTTCTTCAGATACGCAAACTATGGGAAATTTGCAAAATATTGGAAATTTGTAAAATATGGGAATTACATTCGTATGTATTTAAAAATATGCCCATGCACAAACTCAAAAGAGTTTTAACCCTAATAGAAACCACTAATGTATATAGCATATACGGCAAAGGAGTTATGCTTGATAAATTTCAGGCTTGTTAAAAATAATTTTAAAAATAAATAAATTTTTAAAAAAACCTAAAATATTAGACCTGACCAATACAAAAAAATTTGTTCTGGTTTTAAAATTTTTTTTTTAAAGGGGCTTCAAAAAAAAAAAAACATCCTTGTAACCACAAGTGCAACCAAAAGCACATTTAATAGACCTACAGGGTTTTGGAAATGCCATTGAAATATAGATAGTAAGCCTCATCTTATTTTACTGCTGTAATGAAAGTAAACAATACACTATTATTTCCTCCTCAGTACTATGGAAACCAAAAAGGCAAAATTTCCAACTAATCGGCACAAAATACCAACCAGTGTGAATTTCAACAGCCTTTATACAAGGAAAGAATGTCCCACCAGGGGGTTAGGTGTACCAGTAAGACTAAGTCACACTCTTTCACCTCAAAAATGGTATTGATTCTTTGCAGCACCACCAAATTGAGAAGGCTAGCCTACAACACAGTGAGCACCAATATTGAAGGATATAGGTCTATCTCTGGGTATAAATTGAGCTAAATATAGTCAAGTTGAACTTTATCAATCTGACCAGTGGCTAAGGCCATAAACTAGCATGGCTTCCATGTAACCCTCTGCACTGACTACCTTGATTTTCAATGAATTTGTGACTGCAAATGATACTGATTTAACATTTTTGATGAATCTTTTAATTTTTCAAAATTATTCATTAACTCGAGTGTGTCCAAAATATGTTAAGACAATCAAGTATATCATGCTACACTAATTCAGCTCTCCTATTTGCCTGACCTATTCACTTTACCTTCCAGTTTGGCCTGTGACAATTGGTGATTAAGATGGTTATGATGATTACTTTTGAGTACATTGAGAGTGAATACATGTATCGATTGAAGCATTATACAATGCAATTAATTAATCCACGTGGTGAATTTATTGGATGCAAATGAAATATTAGTATCATTGTAGTGTTGGTCGGTCGGTCGGTCGGTCGGTCGGTCGGTCGGTCGGTCGGTCGGTCGGTCGGTCGGTCGGTCGGTCGGTCGGTCGGTCGGTCGGTCGGTCGGTCGGTCGGTCGGTCGGTCGGTCGGTCGGTCGGTCGGTCAGTCTGTGCAGACTCTAACTTCTTGCAAACTACTTGAGGGATCTTCAAGAAACTTTCAATTTATCATGTTGTCTCTTCATGACTAGGAGAATGTTATTATTATATGCAAAGTGAATATAGCTATTAATTTCTGTTTATTTAAAATTTTAAATTTGTAACAAATAATTTGTTTAACATTAACATGTATCAAATAGTATCCCTAGCTATAGCCCTAGTTTTATATAGCTACAGCCCTAGTATAGCACTTACAGAAAACAATGTTGTTGGTATATATTAGTTCTTTGATACTTTTCCTGTTAAAATAATATGGCAAATACTTTGATAAAATATTTTCATGATTACTTTTTGATCATTCACAAGAAAATAAATAAATTAAAATATATTGGGATCCAAAAACTGAAGATCTTACAATGTCGGTCTTGATCTCAATCATTATTTCTGAAAATAAATGTTAGATTTCTTATGGTTGGTTGTCTTTTTTTGGGGGGGGGGGGGGGGGGGGGTGTAGAATGGGCCAATTGCAGCTATCTTCCTTGTGTGGTGGATGGATTCTAAACATGTTAAAGATACATCTATCTTAGTTCCAGAAATTATTCCTGAAAGGGTAGGTCATGGATGAGCCAATTTGCCTAACTTCCTTACATATTACTTCACACATCTCAACAGTTGAGTATAATAGTGCACAACATCGTTCAACTAGTTCTCATTAAGCAAAGACTAGCTGCAGTTAATTGTAATGTATGCAATGTTGGAGAAAAAAGAAGCCATATTATATGGAAATGACCATAATAGAAAAGATGTAATATATGTACTTAAAATTGAAAGCATTTACATTATATCATCATTAATATTATTAGTTTATCGTTAAAGTGGTATACTCAAGATTGTCATAATTATTATTTTTTTAATTTTATATTTTTGTAGAGAATATGATGTGGGGAAAAAAGATAATAATACCAGATTTGGAGAAAATACATAGCCATTCAAGTTCGTTCTTATTCCAAATTGTTTGATGTATCTTTACTTAATTCTTTCCTGCTTTTCTCTACCCCCCAATCACCAGCCTGGGTTTTATTAGCCTTCCTTTGAGTATTAATATCAGAGTTTATTTTTTGGTCAAGAGGGACTTCAGAAATAGCAATATTACAAAAAAAATAAGTAAATCACAAGCACAGATATATAGAAACCATTAATTTACACACCTAGCCAGACAAACAGAAAATACACAACACAAAGTAATGAGTAAACTCTTGTAAATCTTAGTCAGAAGGGTGTAGCAGTCCCTTGCAGCAATAGGATTTCATGGTCCACTATTTCTAAGTTCAACAAACCCCCATTAAATTTTCTGATAGGTTTTTTTTCTTGTTAACTTGGAAGAGCCATTTTTTTGGGATTCTTTTAGTTACTCCATTTGAACAATGGGGTGTGGACAAATGGAACATAGCTCAGGATATTTTTGCTTACCTGAATATCATATCTGCCAATTTTCAACCAAATCCTTACAAGCATTTGGCTGGTTATTGT
>OZ017780.1:14425095-14459539 GCA_963969325.1 Lycopodina hypogea | reverse complement strand
TGTAACTATGTTCGTTGGTTTCTCAAATCCCTCTGTTAGATTTTGACCAAACTTTTAGGGATGGAGGAGATTCACCCTGAGATGGTTTTATGCTAGGTGGCACGTCTGGGAAAAAACAGAATTTGTCTGTCCGTCCATCTGTCTGTCTGTCTGTCTGTCTGTCTGTCTGTCTGTCTGTCTGTCTGTCTGTCTGTCTGTCTGTCTGTCTGTCTGTCTGTCTGTCTGTCTGTCTGTCTGTCTGTCTGTCTGTCTGTACCATCATTCCGGCTAAACTGGTAGGTGGAGTTCTCTGAAACTCGGCATGATGATAGGTTTTGACCCAACTTAAAACATGGGCTAAAAATTTCTCTAAATGGTTACCATGGTAACGAGAAAAAGCCAAAAATGGTATTTTGGCCACTTCTCTCTTAATAATACATCTTCTCCACCATCACCTTTCTTACTGGCAAGACATGTTGAACTATTGGATTTTAGCCTATATTGGCCAGGCAATGCCAGGTATATGCTGCTAGTAAATAAATAAATGAATATATATATATATACACAAGTGAAAATAAAAAATATTTCTTTGAAGTAAAATTGATAAGTAGGGATGACATGTCAGCAAAAAATGCAGATTCAAGAATTCTGTGACATTGCATGTTATAAAATTCCGTACTTCACTGATTCCTCTGACCTTAGAATTCCACACATCTGTGTTTTGAAATTCCTGTGAATTAAGAGTAACTATTGTACATGAGCTAGCTAGAGCAAAATGAAGAGGTGGCAGTCTTTCGGCATCACTGTTACAAAATACTTGTTTCTGCACTTTTTGCTGACATGTCATCCCAGTGTATCAGTTTTATTTAAAAGAAATATTTTTTACTTTCACTTTTTCCTTTAGTTTTTGTACACTGTCAAATATATATCTTTAAATGTGGCTCTAGTAGTAGTAGTAGCAGTAGCAGTAGTAGAAGCTGCTGTTGGTAGCCTAGAGCCTTAGAGAGAGAGAGAGAGACTCACTGTTAGCAGTGTAGAGCTTCAGAGTGGTCACTACCAAATGCAGAGAGAAGTAACAGTTAGCTAGCTATAATAATGCTATGTCTAGCTGCTACAAATTTAGATAAAGAATTTAACTTACATTCAAGATTTGGAAGTGTAGTTCATGCTCTGCTGTGGGCCCAGATTCTGCTTGACCTCCAACATCTTGATGGCAGCTGGCCTCACAAATTGGACCAAAGGGATTATATATGGCATGATCTATGAGAAGGGTGTAAGCCACCTGCTGCAGCAATGGCAATCATGGACATCTTTGACAAGTTTACTAAAGAAGGTGATGTGATGACATGCCAGCCAGCGCACTCAATCTGTCCCCAAACTAGGACCTTAATCAGTCACAAGCAGACGTACACTCCTAATAATGTTGATTGACAATCCTTGGGCTGAATGGACACAAGGCATCTTGGATGCAAGAGAACAGAAATTTACACATCCAACTCATTGGAGCCACCATGTCAAAGACCTTTCGATGGATTTGCATTCCACCCCTTCCTCAATTTTGACCGTTAGCCTACCTTCATCATCAGTAAGATAAGCCTTATGGAAAGGTTGGATAAGGAGAGCCACCTGGTCAAGATGCGATTCAAGAAATCTAGGAAAATTGAACTTGGTTCTGCTTGGCAAACCTGTTACCTTAACCGGTTGGTCATTCTTTATTTAGGTTGTTTTTTTTTTTTTTATACTAGCCTATCGACTCATCAGCTTTGGTTTGGTGAAGTAGCACAGGCCTACTGATTTAGTTTAAAAAAATAAAATAAACCATAGGGAAATCCCGGTTGTGTTCTCTTAAATTGACATGAAGTATTTCTTTGGTGCTATTACCACAAGGCTATGGTACATATAAGCAAACTTTGGATAAAAGCTTGTGATTGTTGTCTTCAAGATCACAGAATTGTCTCCTAAAGAAGAAAGCCCCCCTCCCCCCAAATAAACTCATACAGGTACATATATATATAGGCAAATATTAATATCAATGAATAAACTAACAGTAAAGACTATTTGTTGATATCGTATTACTGGCAGCTACATTTGCATATGGTTGTTGATTATTTTGGTTTCATATATACCACCACAAGGACTGTCATTGGTCAGACAGACCCAGGCAACCTTTGGTGTAATAAAAACAAACTTTAGGCAATGCATTCACCTTTATATATTTCAAGGAATTAATTAGTCACTCAACAATAAGCAGAAATAAAGCAAGACGTATTAAAAAATATGATGGTTATAACACTTGCAATTGTTTATATGTTGTGAATGATATTATCAGAATGCAGACAATGTTTATTTCAAGTGTGCATGTCTTGATTTGGCTTTTCTTCACTTTCATGATGATCCATGGGATAAGATTCATGTACCCACCACTTTATCAGCACCATATTGGAATAGACCACAGGAATTAGGAGAGTTATATATACCAAACTGAATACTGATATTCGGAAATTTATGATGAGGTTTACTATCCAAATAATGTGTATAGTCCAGTTGCATGCATAACACAGCAGATACATGCCCAAACTTATCCTATTGATCCATTTGAGCCACGTTGCCTTGGGATAAGCCACTCTCAGAGCAAGGCAACAATTCACATTATAGGCAAATATTCCGGATGAGGCATAAATAATTGCCATTCTGCACACTTCAACCAGATCTTGTGTACCTGTCCTATCCAAATCAACCATTAATATAATGCCACTCATTGTTATTGCAGCAAAGTGATGAAACTTTGTGGATTGTGGTAATTTGGGCACCAAAAATGTTGTCACAGTGTCAGATGCTATGTAGAGTAAAACACACCTTTTAACTTCCAAGACATGAATCTGGTTGTACCAGACAAATTGGAAAAATACACGCCAATAGCGGTGGTTGATTGTTATGATAGCAAGAAGAAAAGCCTTGGAGAGGTTTGCAACTACATACCACTTCTTGTGTGAGGGACTGATTGATGCAAATTTTGGATCATATTTATCCCACATGTACCTGACAGTTACTATTCCCAATGTAAGGAGACAGCAAACCAAAAGGAGACATATAAAACTGTCTATTATATCATCTGGAACAAAATATTTGGTTCTATTATATGGGAAAAGCTTTCGCAAAGCTGGGATTTCAAATTGCTTTTGTTCAAAACAAGTGTTTATTCCAGTAGATAATTTGGGCCCTTTGTGTGGGAACAAGAGAAAGAGATAATCAAGTGGTTCAAGGGGCAAGCCATCTGTACAGCGAGGAATTCTGCCTTCCTTGATGCTGCTGATCACAGAATCATATCCTGACATAGTTTTGTCAGAATTCCTGCCAAATTAGAGGGATAAGTAATAAAATTAAACAAATAGAAGAAACAACTTATAATGTACTTTTTATTCTATTACATGATTTTAAATTTTGAACATGGCATTCTCTTCACACACCAACACAGAGTCACACATTTGAGTTGTCAAGAATGGAGAGGATATCTTGAGCTAGAGTTACAGTTTGTTTAAGAAATATTCCATCATATATATGTATAATCTAGCGAGATATAAAATATACAAAATTTGTGTTGCAATTCTAAAAGATATCATATCCCATGAAACAATTACGAGATCATTGCATGAATCAAGTGTGTTCTGCCAAAATGTATGTTGAAATATGGTCCTACATTACCTGGCTCAACACTCTCTAGCTACCTAAACTCCTTTGTCTAACAAGTTATTGCCTGTGATCATATGAACTGGATTGATAACCAAAAACAAAAAATTAACATAACAATGAAGGTGTGACCGACATCAGCTGCACAAAATGTATTATGGAACAAATTTCTTTTGTACATCAAATTGGCTAGTGAATCAAAACTAGCACTACACAGCATCCCTAATGTTTCCAAAAAAATTATTTCAACATATGCTATGCCATTAACTTGCATACCTTATCCAATTTCACCATGAAGTTCAGATGACTGAACGCAAGCCTCCTGTTAACCAATGAAGTAACTTGTTTTGAATATATTGGCTCTGCTAGTTAAGATTCGGTTTGGTTTGGCTTGAGTGTGTTACCCCGTGTACCAATAGCGTCCAGTGATCATGAGCAGAGGAATAGGACTCATTCTTTTAGCTATGATCAGAACAGGAAAATGCAAAATGAAAGGTATGATGTTTTTAGCTGAGTGCAAATTCTGATTCTTTTTTTTTTTTTTTTTTTTTTTTTTTTTTTGATTCATGAACATAGCCAGCTGACTATATTTATACAGTGACGGTTGAAATAAACTTTGCCATTGTTAACCCTCTTCTCAAAGTCATTCATTCTGCACTTATCCATTCATGTGAAGGGAGAAAGCGCAGGGTTGTCTGTTGTTGTTTTTTTTGTTGTATTTTGAGTATAATATTTTTTTTTGTGTTGTGTTTGTGTATTTGTGTTTGTTTGTTTTTCTTCTTTGTCTTTCTTTCTTTGGTATGGTGAAGATAGATTGGGCTTGCCATTGCAGCTAGCTTTAATTGAGTGTAATATTATATTTTAAATATCTCCAGTTCTATGTCTTGGGGAAGAAACCTTTTGACAAGAAGAAGTAAAACCAAGCAATATATATTTGGTTATCTTTGATCTGCTCTAATTACTTAGTTAAGAGCAGGACATGTCCTAAAGAGATTCTTCATGTTGAACAAGACTTAGTGGTAATGTAAATGTAAGTTTAATTATAACAAGAACACATGGGAATAAATTGTAGCATGGGCAGGTCAGTTTCATAGAAACTTTTGATTGTTTCATTTCCTGCATTTTGTATCTGATACTTTACAAGACATTAACTTATGCCTAATATACATTGATAGTGTAGAATCTGGATAGCATTTTAAAACTCAGCAACGTAATGATAAAAAAAAATTTTTTTTCCTGAAGTATGTTTTGCATTTTTGAGATATCACCTTCATTGGCTTGATTTCTGTCTAAACTTGGAGTTCTTGACTTAGAGAGGTCAACATTAAGATCAACAGCTATTGCAGCTACATTTTGCCTCCACAGTTCATTTAACATGCAATCTAGATGTTCAGCACAACACACAATTGTGTAAACTAGCATGCAATTGCGGCCTTCAGCCGCATTGCTTGCTAGGCCCACCTTTGGTGGGCTGTGGTCACAAAATTGTCTTAAGGAAGGATATGTCTTATGAGTGGACATGTCTTTCAGGATGACATGTCTTATGAGAGCATATATCTTAAGGGAGGTCATGCTATGTAGGAGAAAATGTTTTGTGGTAGGTCATGAGAACTCCTCTTAGATGAGGAAAGGTTTTACTGGAGGGTATATTTTATTGGAAGTCATCTATTTCATGATGGCATGTCTTACAGGTGGACATGTCCTGCAGGAGTACATGTAGTATGTGTGGACATGTACTATTAAGATACATGAATTGAAGTAGATATATTTTACTGGATGGCATGTTCAACATGTGGACAGTTGTATAGGATGGCATGTTATGCAGATGGACCTGTATTACTGGAAGATATGTGGTTGTGGTGTCATGTCTATCATGAGGATATCAGTTATAGGAGGACATGTTCAGTAGGTGGGCATGTCTTGCAGGTCTGTGCAGAAGCTTGCAACCATTGAAGCTGCTTTGAGTTCAGTGTGCCGGTGGTTTTTGGTTCTCCAGTATTTTGTTGTTTTTTTTAAAAAAGAAAAGTCGATCATCTTCTTGCATGCTTGACAAACATATTCCCTTAACTGCGGTTTTTAAAATTGTAGTTTAAATGTGCCAGACAATGATGATAGGAGGTTCAGTTGTTACCATACACCACAAAGATTGGTTTAAAATCTTTGCTGGAATAATTTTCATATTTATACATTGTCTATGGCTCTTTTAGCAGTAAGCTCTTTGGGCACTTTTAGTTTGTTTGTTTTTTCAACACTGTTCCTCCTGTGAAATCCTTGATTGTTATTATTTCAATTGTAAAGGAACTTAATTATGTTGTACAGGAATAGTGGTGAGTGGGGGTGGGGGTTGGGGTGGTTAGTGGGAGCACAGAATTCTCTACCTTTGGCTGCTCTCACAAAGCAGCAGTCCTTTGCAGCAATAGGATTTCTTGGAACGTTATTTCTGAGTTCAATTTTTTCTTCTGAATTTGCATATATTACATGAGGGCATGTCTTGCAGATGAACATGTCCAGCTGGAGTAGTGTCGTATAAGTGGACATGTATTTTAGAAATACATGTTTAAAAGTAGTAATGTCTTACTGGAAGGCATGTCTGGCATGAGGTCAGGTTTCATAGGATGGCATGTTATGCAGGTGGACATTTATTGCTGGAAGGCATGTGGTAGTTGTGGTGTTGTCTTTTAATGGAATATCTATTGTGGAAGGACATGTTCAGTCAGTGGGCATGTCTTGCAGGTCTGTGCAAAAGCTGTAAATTTAAGCTGCTGTTAGTTTAGGCAACCGATGTGTTTGTTTTTTCCCCAGCCACTTTTTTTTTTGCTCTGAGACATGCTTTCAAAAGATTTAATGTTTGTAATGTTCTTCTTGGGTGTGTAAGTTTATTTTTTTGGTTTGCTTTGTTGACATAAAAAAAAAAAAAAAAAAAAAAAAAAAAAAAAATCATTAACTTAATCATTCATTCTTGCTTGACAAATATATTTCCTTTACTATGGTTCAAAAGCATCAGCTTAAAATTGTAGTTTAAATGAGCCAGACTATGTTGATGGGAGGTCCAGCTGATGACACACACCACCAAGTTTGGTTTAAAATCTCTGCTGGAATATTTTCATATTAATACTATGTCTGTGGCTCCTTTATCAATAAACTCTTTTGGCACTTTTTTTTTTTGGCTTTCTTCTAACACTATTCTTCCTGTTAAACCTTTGATAGCCATTATTTGGGGGATTTTTTTTTTTTTTTTTTTTTTTTTTTTTTTGGTTGTACAGGAACTTAATTAATTGTAAACTAATAGTGGTGAGTGTTAGTAGGGGGTGGAGGTGGTTAGTGAGAGCACAGAATTCTGTACTTTTCAGCAGTTTTCCCAAAGCAGCAGTCCCTCCCAGGAATTAGATGTAGTTTCCCACTATTTCTGAGCTCTACAAATTTTATTCTCCCTTAGGAATTGTTGATAGGTTTTCTTTCTTGTTAACTTGGTGGGCCATGTTGAAATGCATTAACCTCTCTTTAAAATAATAGAGGTGTGAAAGGCTATGCATTCCCTTTGATGGAAATAAAATGGTTGATGGGGAAGAGCCTTTTTTGGCTTTCTTTCAGTTACTACACTTGAACAATGGGGTTTGGACAAATGGGACATATCCTAGGTTACTTTTGCTAACCTGAATATCAAATCTGCCAATTTTTCAACAGGATTCTTACAGCCATTTTGCAGGCTGTTGTATACATATAAAGAAATGAATGAATGAATGAATGAATGAATGAATGAATGAATGAATGAATGAATGAATAGATAGATAGATAGATAGATAGATAGATAGATAGATAGATAGATAGATAGATAGATAGATAGATAGATAGATAGATAGATAGATAGATAGATAGATAGATAGATAATTATAAACTTTGTTTCCTCAAAAAAATATTTTGAGGATTAAGCTAATAGGCTGAGAAAAAAAGCCAAACAAATGGGGTTACTACAAATGCTCTAAAACCCCATATTTCCAGAATATGGGGACCCCTGGTCCCTATATTTATGGGGACCCTCTGGTAAATATAGGGACCTCCATTAAGTTTAAAGCTTATAAAAAAAAAGCTGAAGTCTGCTCTATTTATTATACTAGCACATAATTGAGGCCTTTGGCCGAATTTTTTGCTAGGTATTGTCTTAAGGATGGACATGTTTTAAGGGAGTACATGTCCTTCAGGATGACATGTCTTATGAGAGCATATGTCTTAATGGAGGTTATGCTTTGTAGGAGGAAATGTCTTGTGGGAGGTCATGTATTGGTGGAGTGCATGTGTTTATGATGGTATATCTTGCAATATGTTCTGTTCTACTTGAACACATTTCTTACTAGATGACATGTTTTACATGAGGGTGAATATTATAGGAGGGCATGTCTTACAGTTCAAGTTGTTTCACTGGAATACTTGTTTTACAGGAGGGCATATTTTACTGGATGATTCATCCTACAGGAGGAAACCTCCTATATGAGGACAGGTTTTACTGGAGGATATGCACTAGAGGAAGTCATGTATTACATGAGGGTATGTCTTGCAGGTCTGTGCAGAAATTGCAATCCTTTAACAGCTGTGAGTTTAGGCAACTGGTGTGTCTTTTTTTCCCAGTCACATTTTGTTTGCTCTTACACATGTTTTCAAATAATTTAATGTTTGTAATGTTCTTCTTGGGTGTTTAGGTTTATTTTTGTGATCTGCTTTGTAGATTTAAAAAATTGAAATCAATCATCTTCATGCATGCTTGACGAATATATCTCCTTTACTACGGTTCAAAAGTATCAGCTTAAATATTGTAGTTTGAATGAGCCAGATAATGTTGGTGAGAGTCCAGCTGTTAGCACACACCACCAAGATTGGTTTGAAATATTTGCTGGAATATTTTCATATCAATACTATGTCTGTGGCTCCTTTAGCAATAAGTTCTATCTGCACACTATTTTTGCTTTCTTTTAACACTGTTCTTCCTGTGAAATCTTGGATAGCCATTTTTTCAGGTTTTTGTTTTTGTTTTAGTTGTACAGGAACTTACTTTTATTGTACGGTTTTAGCTGGTCTTCTAAAGCAGCAGTCCCTCCCATCAATTAGATGTTGTGGCTCACTATTTCTGAGTTCTACAAATTTTATTCTCCCTTTGGAATTGCTGATAGGTTTTTTTTCTTGTTATCTTGGTGGGCCTTGTTAAAATGTATTAATGTCTCTTTGAAATGGTAGCATGTGAAAGTCGATGCATTCCCTTTGATGGAAATAAAATGGCAGACTGGGATGAGCCTTCTTTGTGCTTCTTTCAGTTACTACACTTGGAAAAATGGGACATAGCTGAGGCTTACCTGAATATCATACCTGCCAATTTTAAACCAAATCTTTTGCAGCCATTTAGCAGGTTATCGTAGACGTATAAATAAATTAATTAATTAATTAATAGTTGATAGATAGATAGATGGATAGATAGATAGATAGATAGATAGATAGATAGATAAATAAACAGTGGGAGGGAGGGAGGGAGAGAGGGAGAGATAGATAGATAGATAGATAGATAGATACCTACATGCTTAAGAACCAAAATATATAATCTTATACTAATAGAGCTAGTGGTGTATATATATATATATATATATATCTAGCTCTATTAGTATAAGATTACATATTTTGGTTCTTAAACATGTAGATAGGTAGGTCGGTCGGTCGGTCGGTCGGTCGGTCGGTCGGTCGGTCGGTCGGTCGGTCGGTCGGTCGGTCGGTCGGTTGGTCGGTAGATAGATAGGTAGGTAGGTATGTGTGTCTATGCATCATGGCCAAACCCTTGGACCAAAAAGGCAAAAATAGGGCATGTGGTCTCCAAGTCACCCAATGAGCATTGATATCTGTATGTGGGTATGGAAATGGGTGTGTTTTTGTCTTAGCCACACCCACCAGAGGTTGTTCTGGCTACCAAAAGCCAATCAAAGGATAAATCAGAACAAACTTTGTTGTTTGGTCTCCAAGTAACCAGGTAAGCATTATTAGGCCGTAGCAACACCCATAGGAAGTTGTTTTACTATCAAGAGCTAATCAAAAGACCAAGAAGGCTGAAATTTGGCATGTGGTTTCCAATGAATCTGGTGAGCTTTATAAAGCATGTGTAGGTGTGGCAATGGGTGTGGTTTTTAATGACCACACCCATAGGAAGTTATCATGGCTGCCAAAAACTGATTTATATATCAGTCATGCTGAAATTTGACATATGGACTCCAAGTAACTGGGTGAGTGTTATAAACCACATTGGGTGTGGTTTAGCTATAGCCACACCCACAGGAAGTTGTTTTGCCATAAAATGCTAATTAAAGGACCAACTAGGCTTCAATTTGGCATATAGTTTCTAAGGAACTGGATGAGCATTATTAAGTATGTATGGGTGTGGCAATGGCTGTGCTTTTATCATAGCCACACCCATAGGAAGTTGTTTTGGCTCTAAAAGCTAATTTATGTACAAATCAGGGCGAAATTTTGAGTGTGGTCTTTGAGTAACTGGGCATGCATTACTGACCATATTGGGTGGGTCAGCGGGTGTGGTTTGGCATCCACAGGAAGTTATTTTGGCTCCCAAAAGCAAATTTGTAGACCAATCAGGCTGAAATTTTGCATATGGGCTATAAGTAACCGGGTTGGTGTGGTTTAGTTAAGCCACACACACAGGAAGTTATAAAATGGGATAAGTGCCCACCCTTCATACTTTGGGCTTATCGAGGTACACCTAACAAAACCACAGGGTTTTCCCCTTACCACCTCCTGTATGGGTGGGAAATGAAGATACCCCTTGATCAATTGGTTCGGTACTGGAAGGGAAATGAGAGTAAGAGTGGAACAGACAGCCTAGAGTACATATGAACATTACAGGTGCACATGGAGATTATCAGAGAGTCGGCTTAAGAACAAAAAGTCAAGCAAAAGGCTTACCAGAAACTGCATAATGATAAGAAGGCAGTGGATAGAATTTTTAAAGACAGTGACTTTGTACTGATATTTAGACCATGGAAACGAAACAAGTTATTAAATAAATGGCAAGGTCTGTACCCAATTACAGAATAGTAACCCCTGTCACTTTACCTAGTAGATGTGGGGAAGAAAATGAAACCCAAGGCATGCCTTGTCAATTGCATGAGGAAGTGGTATACCTCCACTGCAGCTGCCTTCCTCAGTCAGGATGAGGGGGTGAAGGAAGCTGGAGAGGGTAGGAAAGAAGATACACATGACCATATGCCATTGCACCAACTCAGGGAATTACAAAGGTTTAAAGAGAAGTATCAAAATGTGTCACAGGATGTACCAGGGAGAACGGGCCTATGGAACATTAAAAATGCTGACACGATAGATTACTGTATTTGTAGTGGTCCATCATTGTATCAGAATCATAATAGCAACTTTTTAAATACATGAAGAGTGTATAAAGGAGTTGGAGGAGAAAATACCAAGACAAAGTTTTTATCAGGCAATATGTTCAAGGGTGAACTTTGAATGGTGAGTGTGTAAAGTGTGAAATGCTCCCAAGGTTGTTCGTATTGCTTTGTATTTCGCCTTTTGTCCATAACAGAATCTCCCTTTGCTACATCAGCATTTAATAACTGGAAGCACAGCAATGTTATTGTAGAACATGAAATTAGCGAAGAACATCGGAATTGTATGATAGCATATCTGATTCAGCATAAGAAACTGGAAGTGTTGAATCTTCATTACTTGAACACCATCGATCAGAGCAGGCATATTGGCATAAAGTGTTGACACATGTGGTTTCTATAATTCTTTTTCTTGCTTCCAGAGGTTTACCATTTCATAGAGGAAGTCAGATGATTGAGTCAACAAAAAATGATAACTATTTGGGTATTCTAGAGCTGTTGAGTGAATTTGACCCTTTTTTGGAAGAACATCTCAAACTGTATGTAAATCCTGGAAAAGGGAATCCTTTGCATTTATCGGCAAACATTTGTGAGGGGTTTATCGAATTAATGGGACTAGTTCTTTGTATTATTCTTGAAGAAATAAAAGAGCCAAAGTATTATTCAATAGGTGCATATTCTACTCCAAACATCTCACACACAGATCAACTGACACTTACTATCTGATACACTTGAGTATGTTAGCCTGTGGAATACTTCACAATGTTCATCCCCTATTTTTTCTCATGAAGTAAAGAATTAGCAGACACTTGTGGATTTCCTTAAAGAGAACAAAATTCCACTATTAAACTACCATGGTCAGTCCTATGACAATACTCAGCTTGTAAATATAAAGCAAAAGGAATATCATGTTATATCTTGGTTTCTGGTCAGTCACATGGGAATTTATTCTGACAGATGCTTCTTTTGTAAGAAATTTTGATTGAAACTAAGAAGTGTCCAGACAAAAATTGATATGCTGACACATATGCACACACGAATGCACAAACATGCACACAAAGGTGAAAGTAAAACAAACAATTCAGTATTTGGCTTGTAAACATAGAGCAAAAGGAATATCATGTTGAATCTGGGTTTCCAATCAGTCAATTGGGAATTTATTATGGCAGATGTTTGTCAACAAATCATCTATTGTATTACCATTGACTTTGCTAACAAGATATTCATTGATATGGATTGTTATGCTTCAACTCCCACATATGCAATGAAAAATATCAATTCAGGAACAGCCTGCACATGACATCTGACAACGATTTTAACCTGATCATCTACGGCATTTCTGAGCTATTTATTCCTTGCTTTCCTGCCAAAGAAAGCAAACATAGTATAGTACTCTTCATCTCACCCCATGACCCACCAGTCCATGCACGTGCTGGCATTTGCACAGTGAAATGTAGGCTCAAGCCAAATCCAAATTTAAATGATGGAAAATAAGGGTATCATTCACAGATCACATTCACCTTGGTCCACACCACTCAGTATGGTTCCAAGGCCAAATGGCAGATTCAATAATATCACCACTGATTATAGAACCCCATCCCACACTTAATGGATTTCAATACTAGCCTTAAAAGAAAAAAAAATCTCCTAAAATTGACCTCATGCATGGTTACAAAAGGATTTTGATGATAACTAAAAAATAGTAAAAACAGCTTTAATCAATCATATCAGCTTGTGGGAGTTTCTCCAAATGCCTTTTGGCCTAAAAAACACTGCCCAGGTCTTCCAAAGACTCATGGACAGTGTTTATTAATATCTTTCTTTTGCTTTCATGTATCTTGATGACATCTTCATTGCCAGCTCCACTCAAAGTGAACATGCCACACGGCTCCGATAAGTCTTTAATGTGCTATCTATCAATGGTGTTATCATTAACAAATCCAAATACAATTTTGGTGCCACACACCTGAATTTCCTGTGCCACTATCAATTGTTACAAGGTATCATTCCTCTTCCCTAATGTATTGATAGCATAAAAAAAAAATTCCGACACCATCCACCAAGAAACAGCTCCATGAATTCCTTGGTATGGTAAAAATTTTTTCACCAATTTCTTCCAAATCTTGCTTACAAGCTACACCCTCTCCATTACACCACATGAGGGTATAGTCAGCACCTGGATTTGACTAATAGTCACTAGAAATCATTTGAAACTGCAAAGATTGCCTTGGCCAGTGCAACCCAGCTCGTCCACCCCCAAGAAAATTCTGACACTGCCATTTCAATAGATGCATCTGATGTTTCTGTTGGAGCCAAGCTAGAAAATTTCACAAAGTGTGGTCTGGAAAACAATTGTTTTCTTTTCCAAGAAAACGACATTAGCAGAATATAGATACATATTTTTGATCGTCAACTCCTTGCACTGTTCTTAGCTCTGAAGCAGGTACATCATTTGATTGAGGGCAGGAAGTTAATAATCTTCACTGTTATAAGCCACTGACTTTTGCTACTTCTAGTACCTCAGACAGATGACAACGATAAATGAGAGATCTGTCACTCTTGCTAGAATTCACCACAGACATCAGACACATCTCTGGCTAAGATAATGTGGTTGCAGATGCATTGTCATGTTCTTCGCCACTCCCTATACATTTTTTTCATTGATATAATCAGTGAATGCTAACCTGACAGTGGACATTGACTGTTAGTTTAGCTGTAGCACAAGCCACGTCTGAAGAAATTGCAGCCTACTAAACCTCCATCACTGAATTTGTGTATAGGGATATTGCTAGGCCTGGACTTGCCCAGAATTGGCTGATCATTCCCACAGAGAGTGGACCATGACAAATTTCGATGCTATACACAGTCTCCCTCATCCAGCACATCATCCCGCTCGCATTCTTATCTCCGAATGCTTCATATATGGCATGAATTAAATGTGACATCCCTCGTTGGTGTTAGCAATGCCATCACTGCCAACATTTTAAGATCCAACAACATATACATGCTCCCCTTGTTTGTAGATCACCTCCATCTAATTTTTTTGGACAGCATTCATGTGGACATAATATGCTCCCTCCCATCATCAATAGGTATGCCATACCTTTTCACCACTGTTGACATATTCAACTGTTGGCCAGAGGCAATTCCAATGGCTGATTCTACTACTATAACATGTACATGTGTCCTACTTTGCTAATGGATTGCACGATTCAGCATTTCTGGAGACCTGAAGTCAGAGAGAGGCCCTCAATAAAAGTCTTCTTTTTCAATTGTGGGCACAACTTTATTCATTGCTTGACATTTCCACCTCAAACACAGCAGCTTACCACCCACAAGAAAATGGGATGGTTGAATGTCTACACTGCTAACTCAAAGCTTCTCTCAAAGCTAGATCATTCTCCAGAATATCATGGCTATACCCAAATATTCTATTCTAATAAATTGGCCACAACTGATTTTGTCTATGTCTGTAAAGATTTATATCATAAACAACTAACTACAGTGACCCTACTCAGGACCATACAAAATTTGTTGGTGATGAAGGGAAGTATTTTGTGTTCAACATCAATGGCCAGCATGACAAGGTGTCCCTCAATTGCCGAAAGTTTCCTATAAAGCTGAAGATCAAGAAAACATACCAGACAACTCATCCCTTTAATCTCTTAATAACTTTTAGTGGTGCCCCCCTGGTGACCTTAACATTTATGACTGTCAGAATTCATGTCTCTTATTGGGGAGGATAATTGTAGCATCAGTTTAGCACCATCATTTCTGACATGAATTATATTAATGGGTGATGTTTTGTCACTCTCTTCCTTTCCTAGAAATATAATTGTTAAAAAAAAGTCTCACTATTTTTTTGCCTGTCTTCTCATATTAATATAAGAGATTTCAGTACCATTAAAATGTATGCAATCATGGAGTCTTGAGACATATATCTTCTAGGAGATCAAGAAGGTAACATGCAGGGCTTGCCAAGGCAAGTTCAGGAGAATTGACAATAATCTCAAACCCAATCCTACGCCCAAGAGTCTGCAGGACTCAACACCAGTCAAGAAGAGCTGCATCCCCATGATCTGACCCCTCATCATGGAGTACAAGAAGGAGATGAGAACTGTTTCCAAGGGAAATTGCATCTCCTTGCAGAATATGGATGAATTCTTGATGTAAAAATTAATGTGATATTGTTGCCTTTAGAACATTATTAATCTTGCAAGTGCAGCAGCAAGAAGAAAGTTTCAGGTATTTCAACATTAGACTCATGCTCAGATGGATAAAGCAATGCAGGCAATAAGGGTAATAGCACTGATACTTCGTAACCTCAATGCGGCCTTCTTGTAATCAAATCATAATGTTACCTTATACACTTAAGTCAAATTCTTCTATTTCAGAGTCAAAAACGAGCCTGAAGGCGGACATGGTGCCCACATTCTATGTGCAGTAACAAGTGTACCACAAGATAGGCTGGCTGCTACCATTTGGTGACAACCATCAAGTGTTGAAAAGTGGATACTTGGTGCCCACATTGAATGTGCAGGAACTTCAAGTGATGCTAGATCATCCCAGAGTTCAAGTGTACCTTCAAATATGCACCGTCCCAAGAGTTCAATAAAATGATTTGCGATCTAGTGATTGGCACAGATAGGATTCCCCTCTGACAACACCAGTGACATTACATTCCAATTGCTGAGTAATCACATGAGAGCTGTTCACTAAACCCTCTGCTAAACCTAATCTTTCTTGCCAGACCCTATACACCTAAGCTCCATGCTGATTATAAAATGTGGATCTTAATTTCATTTCTTTCTGAATGGGAAGAGTGAATTTTTTTTTTTCACTGCTATTTTATAGTGAAATGAAATCTAGCCAGGTAAGATTTCATGCATCAGTTCAATTTCTTTTAATACAATGCGAATAATTATATACATTAATTTGTGTTACAGATTACTCCTGCAATGAAGGTATATCAAGAATAAACTGTGAAATCCTATGTTATGGAAGCCAGGTCTAGTTCTATTCCTAAGTACTACCAAATTTCAGATTGCTTATATTGATAAATTAATTAGTTAACTGAGAGCTTGTTTGAGTGATCCTTACCTGACAGCTGTGACTTCTGATTCTGAAATCGTTATTGAAAACTTGTGATCAGATGCCTAATTATACATCCCTAAATCATCACTCCAAACTTTATTTCATCTAGTGTCAAAAAAAGCTATTATCATGGGTAAATAATAGAATGATTATTTCCTATTACAATATTGCAAAGAAACCCCCAAAATCCCCACCCTCTCACAATGAAAAAAAGGTACTTACTTTGAAAAAAGACACAGAAACTAGTAATAAAAAGATTTAAAAATGAATTGAAACTTTTTTAGGGTTCCCCAAGTGAACGGAAACAATGAAAGACCTACCCAAGAAATATTTTAACCATGCATGAATACTCAATTATTATGATCTCAATTCTACATCCCTCAATCACAGACTCCAAACTATATTTCTTCTGGTGTCAAAAAAAAAAATGCTATTAATATAGGTAAATAACAGAATGAATATTTTCTTTTTTGATATTGCAAAGAAACCCCCTGAACCCCCAAAGGATACTTAAATAGTATGGAAGGAAAATAGGTGCCTCCATCATCATAATAATAGGTGTATAAAAGTATGAAGTTGTAAAATCTGGGGCAGTTATTTAGGGATGTAAAATTAGGCACATAATAATTGAGTGCTCATGCCTTGTTTTAATATTTCTTGGGTAGGTCTTTTCTTGTTTCGGTACTTCTTGGGGGAACCCTAAATTTTTTTCTTCTTCTTTCTTTCATTTATATATATATATATATATAAAAGATATTTTTTAAATTTCTAGTCAAATATCCCTCGACTTGAATTAATGATAATAATAACATGAGACAAACATGAATGAAGACAACATGGATAGGATGGCTTATAACAGTATATTGACAGGACATGGTTAGTAAGATATCATAAACTAATTTTCTGTTTATTGATCTAGGTATTGCCAGATTCAAGTTTTGACAAGGTGCCATTTTCTCATATTAAACTGTACTTGTTCTAGAGCTTATATAGGATAGGGAAAACAAAAGGTTTTACTGTCATGCATTTTTGTGCATATATTTGCTATGGAAATAAAGTGCATACTGAAGAGCAATTAATATTTTTCTGTCCTATTAGAGAGTGTTGAGAGTGCGCTAGCATCATCTACTTAGGGTTGACCCGACCTCTACTAAGCTTCAAGATAATACAATCCCAATTTTTCACAAGTTCTGTTCTAGAGCCTCTAATAAAAATTTTTTTTGTTTTGTTTTGTTTTTTTAATTTCGAAGCCTAAGAGTTCCCCCAAAAAGAGATAGATAAAAAAAAAATTAAATTTCTCCTCCTCCATTAACATAATCATTATGAGCAAAGCTACAGACAATTTGGAAACATTAGTACTTGTGCTAATGCCATGGCCTGATAGAATTTCAATTGATATACATCCATGACCAATCGGTTTTCTTCATTAGCTTACACTAATATGAAGATATATCAGGATGGATCTATGGCAACCACTGTCATGGATGCCATTTTAATTTTATTATGATTTCTGGTCACTACCAAATTTGAAACTATTGACCGTTAATGAACTAAATTATTTGCTGATCATGCATGTTGCAATTGTGCTATTTGAAAGACAACACAACATAAGAACTTTTAGTGCTGAACCCTCCACTTAGCCACTATCAAAAAGATATCAATTGAGTATTTGTTAAATAAAAAATACTATTTGTTAGGAAAAACATATTACTATTATTATTCTTATTGATTATTGTGAGCAGCTGCCCTAGCTTCAGCTAATATTATTCTACAAGCTAGGATAGCTGCCCCGCTCCCTAGTCTATAAACAATTCTACCACTGTAAATAAACTAAGGCTACCTAACTGTGGTTATGAGTAGCCAACAGTAGGTTCACACACTCAGTCTCCCTTCAAAATAGATAGTATTAAATACTGGTCAGAGACTCTCTGTACCAGCAACAAAACAATGATCTTTCCAATATTCAATATACACTATGACACTTTCAATTACAACATGGACACTCCTCAATAATAACAGTTTAGTTGTGTCTTTTTATAGTCAGGCCACATTCAGGGGCCCTGCTCTGGTGCCCTGCCTGGCCAGCTGTTTGTTCATTAAGTGAGTTTATTGCAATTACTTCCTTGTCTTTGTTCTTATAATTAATTTCCTTCACCAGAAACCCATAACTCACATTATTACAATTAGCTATCTTAATTAACTTTGTTATTATCATCTTCCTTTATTCAATCATCCTTCTTATTCATTTCTTTACTCTTTTTCTTATTATTAACTTTTTGATGTCCTTTACTTGTTCCCTGCCTTGTCACAGGCAGAGTCACTGAGAGTAGTCTCAATGGCTCTGACAATTATAAAGAGTGGATCTTCATTTCATTTCCTCCTGACTGTGAAGAGTGAAACTTTTTTCACTGCTATCTTATGATGAAGTGAATTCTATTCAGATAAGATTTCATGTATTCAGTTCAATTTTTTTTTACAGTGCAAATAATTACATGCATTAATTTGTGACATGTGATTCTTAAAATCATTACTGAAAACCTATGATCAAATCATTATGTGACTAATTGTACATCCCCAAATAACTGACTCCAAATTCAATTCACCTAGTGCCAAAAAGGAAGAAGAAACGCTATTATCATGGGTAAATAATAGAATGAATATTTCCTTTCACAATATTGCAAAGAAACTCCCACCCTCCCCCCCCCCCCCCCCCAATGGATACTCACTTTGGAAAAAGGCACAGAATCTAGTAAACTAGTAAAAATATTGCAAAGTAACTCCTCACCCCAAAAATTATATTTAAATATTATGCAAACAAAATAGGTTACTCCCTCATCATGCTTAAAAGGAGTACAAAAATAACATGCTGTAAAGTCTGGAGGCAGAGATTTAGGGATGTACAATTAGGCACACAATAATTGAGTTCTAATGCCTTGTTTTAAAACTTCTTGTGTTGATAATGCGTTTTTTGTTTCCATACTTTTTGGGGAACCCTAAATCTCTATTTTTTCATCTATTTCTTTTGTTTGCTTGTTTTTTTCACTAGCTCATGACCATTTATCTAGAAAGTTAGTGATACCTACACAGAGTAAATGGGTATGTTTGAGGTTCCTACTCACACTTTTGGGCTATCTTATAATTTGTATATATTATTTACTAAAATAATAAAACAGAAATATTTAAGTTTACTAACAAACTTAACCAGCATTGCCCTGAATATAACGATATGCACATAGGAAGAGGTGTGGCTAAGTGCTAAGTGTGATCCAGCCAACGTCCAAACATTTGGTCAAAGTAACTTTTTTGTTGTTGACATTTAGACCAATAAACCTGAGGAAAATGTTTGTCCAGGTAGGACCCAGTCCATGTGGATTCCAGAGTCAAGTATTTGCATGCCAAATTTCAGATCTCTTGGTCCAAGTGTTTCTCTAACTTCCATTTTTCACCTGAAATACCCACAGTAAGAGGTATGGCAGGTGACACAAAAATTTAGGCTAAAAACCACTTAGTATGTCTACCAAGAACAGGTTTCCTTTTGTACAGAGATTTCTTGTAAACTAGACCACACAAGTAAGCACGCATGCATGCATAGCTACATACATATGTTATGTAGGACCAATTTTATAAATGTAAGCTAGACAGCAGTAATTATATTGCCTAATGTATAGTATCTTAATTCACACCACATAGCAGCTATTGACAAAAATTTAGAATAACAGTGAAGAATTAGTGTGTTGATTTCACATGAAAATAAAATGATAGTATGTTTATGGCAATACTATAATTTACATTATTTTTAATCAAGGACCAAGTGTGAATAATGAAAGTATAATAATGCAGTGATGTATGGATTAGGTTAGTAAATCTTCATAATTTAAGATATTTTTTATTGAGTTGAAGGTTCCATTTAATCACTATTTGATTTATTTTTTGTTTCACTTATTTAAAAAATATATTGTTATCATTCTTAATCACCCTCAATTGAGCTATTCTAAAGAAGAAAAGAACAATCTGTTTATTTTGAAGGGACAAAATTTAACTATTTTAATTAATGTTCTACTAAATTAGCACAAAATGTTCAAGAAAGGCTACACACTGTGGCACACATTATAGGAACACTTAGAATGGTGGGGAGGGGGGGAGGAGGAGAAGTGGATACATTAAAATTTTTTGGTCAAGAATGGATTTTTTAAAGAAATTGGTTACTCAATGAAAACACCTAAGTTTGTTGTTACAACTAAGTGTTTACAAATAGTGTTTTTAATATATGGAAACCCTGTGGTTACAACTAAGTACTTTTTAGTATGGAACCTAAAAGTTGATATTACCTCAAGTTTAACCTAATCTTAAGTATTCTAAATATTTAATTTGCCTGGTCTAAAAAAAAAATGTTATAATAAATATTATAATAATTATTTGCTACAGGTCTTTTTTTTTTTTTAATTTAATATTGTGCTTGTTTTTGGGCTATATAGTTCTAAGATAAGATTATAGAATATATTATATTGCCATAGTTTTTTTTATGTGTGTGTATTTGTAATTTAAAAAACATATAGAAAACTTACTATCATTGCTGCATGGTGTTAATCACAGTTTACAGAAACTTTTAGATACCAACAGAAAATTAATTGTATCTACATGGGAACAAATTGATTCATTAGATGCTTGGAGCTTTTCCAAAATCTATAAAAATGATACATAGGCCAGAAAAACCCTTGGAGCTACAGACATAAATTTGGCACACTTGGGCCAATTACTTTTCTCCTCCTTTTTTGTAATTCATTATAATTCCAATTATTTCATCTGAAATGTAATTGAATTACAATTACAATTCCTGGCTTAGAAATGTAATTGAAATATAAATTACAAATACAGTAATGAATTACAACAACTTTTTTAAAATTACCTTGGAAACTCTTTCCCTGTTTAAATGCAGTAATTATTTACATCTTCATATTGGCCAATAGGAACATGACTTTTTTCAAAATTATGAATGATAGTCATCCATGAAGTGCTTGTAGGATGATTCTTGGAGGATAATTCAGGCATATGAAAACAATCTTTGAACTGGAGCAGTTGGTGGCACAGTAGTATTAAATCTCAGGAAGACTTTTGATCAAAGGAAAGGAATGGACAGAAGAGAGATCCTAGCCTGCATCCTCTAGATATTATTATAAAAATTCGATGGTGGCTAGACTTTTCAAATTTCTGTCACTAAATGAAGACTCCTCAGCATCTGACCACCGAAAATAGTCATCCTTTTTCTCTTCTACTGACCCTTGCGGAATATTTTTAGCAGCCTCCTTTGTAGCAAGTTCAATTAGTTCATTAGTGATGATGATTGATGGTTGTGCAATATTGCCACAAGCACTATCAGAAGAAATGTCAGTAAAAATTGGTTTAGCCATTGTGCATATATACGATCAAGGAAAGAAACCTGATTTAATGTAATAAATATAATCGGTAATAGAAAAGTTTTATTAAGTAAATTATAATTAATTGCAACTGCTTCCCAATATCATCGTATCTGTAGGATTAAGGTTTCAATAATTACAGTCACTACATCATCTAGTCACCCCATGCCTGAATACACACACTTCTAAGCACTGGTGGTCCAGACTGCCATAGGTTGGGGGCTCATTCTACTCCAATTGAACATTGAAAGTGTCTCCAAGGCCAAGTAGAGATCATTCCCACTTGACTATAGAAAATGAGGTCACCACCATCCTGGTTCATAAGATGCATGCCACAAGACCAGATGTGCTCACCATCATAGGTTACTCACTCACCACACATACCATCAGTGGCATCTACAGCATCACCACATTTGTCTTAAACTCAGCCATGTGGTGCCAGGTCGCTGTCTCACCACCTGACAATGACATCAAGTGGGCCGTCACAGAGGTCTAGGGGTCTACATCAGCAGCGTGCATAATCCACCAGGAACTTGACTCATCGCTGATTCTCTGCTATACCACTAATCACCATACATCTGTACCAATGATTTCAACTACCACATCACTACCTGGGGACACTATATCACCAACCATGATGGCACTACTTTTGAGAACTGGGCATCTGCTCATGACCTGATGCTGCTTCTGGACCACAAATAACCTTTCAATTTCCATTCAGTATGCTAGGGAACAACAACCAACCAAGATATAGAGTTTGCAAACATAGAACTGGAGACCACCTACCATTGTGTCTTCACTGCCTTTCGAAAATTGCAAAAGAAGCCTTCCATCATGACACTGCCTCTACCATCAAGTCTGTACGAGTGAGACAGGTCAAAGGTTAAACTTTCAGAAGGCAGACTGGGAGACCTTCACTGATATCCTGAACACCGCAGCTCCCCGTCCCTAACTCAGACCCGGACACAGCATAAAGCTCCTGGTACACTGCCATTCTCGCTACCGCAAAAAATGCCATCCCTTACATCTGCTAAAAGAACCTAATACCAACTTGGAATGATGAATGCCATCATATATATGATCAGCCCCAGATAATGATGCCTATGAGAGAGCCAACACTCTGAAGAGGACCATCGACAACCGGTAACACAGGCGATGGGGTATCAGCACAGCATCCATTGATTGTAGCTAGTTAAGCTTTTAAGTTTGACAGCTCTTCAGCTGACTAACTGGATGAGCAAAGAAGATCCTGCCCTGCCTGGTGAGTAACAATGCCATCATCTCAAAGCTAATCGAGAATGGTTGAAATCGCAATGTGGACAGGCAGGTCAGCAAGGAGACTGAAATTGCGAATCTAAGAGCATGCGACCCCACTGATGATGGTTCACTTACCAAGGCCTTTGCAGTAGACAAGATGGATAGTGCAGTGAAGTGGCTGAAGAGCTGGAAAGTGCAGGGCCACATCAATTCACAGCGGAATTTATCATCAACTTCTGGACTCAGATGTTGGCATGGCTGGGGGAGTTCTTCTCCCATCGCATGTCAACCCTCTGTTCCCCCAAAACTGATATTGAGCAGATATCTACCATCCTCAAACTGAACAAGCCCGCCAATAATCCCATTTTGCTCCTTTCATTCATCATGTGCTCTTTTCCAACCATAGCTTCAATCTGAGAACCATAAATGGGCAAGCAAGCTACCTCAGACAAGTTCACAACAATATTCTACATGGCTCAACCCTCTCTCTTTCATGCTCTTCAACATCTACATCACCAATGTCCCACAGACCAGTACAGCTATGCTGATGATCTGGCCCTGTTCATTGCAGACAGAACCTGGGAGAGAGTGAAGATGATGCTCATCCAGGACATGCTAGCCCTGCATAAATAAAATTGAGGATGGTGTAGTCTACCAGCACTGCCTATCACCTCAACAACTATGATGTCCATTGCTATCTCAATGCCTATATGAACAACGCTGTCCTGTCCAACAACGACCACCCTGTCTACCTCAGTATGACATAGACTTTGTGCTGACCTACAGACCACACATCAAGTCTCTCAAACACTTGATCAATGGGAGAAATAGACTCCTCCACTGCCTCACTGTTTTCTGCTGGTGAATGTGTGGTCGATCCTCTGTACAGGTGCCCTTGCTTGGTGTAGAGCACTGCCAAGTAAGAATTTCCCATATGGTGCCGCAGTGCTCATCTGAACAACCTGGACTCAAGTTTCAACTACATTATATGCATTGCCACTAGCAGCATTCATCTAAGTGAGAATCCCAGAAATGAACTTGTTGATAATGCTATAGTTTGCAAGACTTTCTCACAATTCTGTAGAAAGTTAATACTTTAATCTACACATGTTATGCTAAAGGACTTTCTAAGTAATTATATATTTTTGGCTAATGTACCAAAGTTGATGCTTCTGAACATCTTACGTACATTCTTTTCTGCATCTGAATGTGCATCACAAGATGAGGTGTATGAACATGTAGCAAAAATTAACTTTCAGTATCATGATCCAGAGAGAGAGTTCTAGATATTCCAGGAGCCAATAGTAACCCTCATTCTACTATATATGCTTTTGGTTTTTGCAAGTGTTTCAGATTTACCTAGATAAAATATTAGCTGTTGGTGAAGGGAGGCATGGAGATGTTTTTCATATGCCACTTGCAATTTCAGTTGCCACCTACTGGGAGATGTCATCAAAATGACATTCAATGAAAAAATTACCTGAAGTAATTAATCTAAACTAAACTAGCTATTCCATTGTGATAGATCCTTACTCATTTATGGCGAAATTTTTATGAGAGAGCCTTTTCAGTTCAATATATTTGGCATTCAGATTCTGACAACTAAGCAATTACTTCTGAGTGAGGGGCCAGCAGCTTAAAAAATGTGTATGAGATTCCAAAATCTTGAAATTTCAACTAAGATTTCAGATTTCATGGAAATTTTTTAAAATTTCAATTATTTCAGCGAATATTTAAAGATTTCATTGAAATTACAAGACTTCGGGAAAGATTTCAAGATTTCAAGAAAGATTTTATGATTATCTGGAAGATTTCAAGATTTTATAGTAAATTTCAAGATTTCATAAGAGATTCCAAAGATATTCAATTTAAAAATGCCACATTTTCAGAATTATTTTTCAGGTTGTTGATGTAAAATTTGGTTTGATGTCTGGTCTTACATTTTGTGATTTTAAAGGTCTATGAAAGTTGATATAGCATTTATTTGCTAATGTATTGTGGTAAATATTATTAATTACTTGCTTCTACTTATTTACTATCATTCCGTGATTCTTTTAATACTGTATGCCCCATGGAGTAGAAACTAAATGATTAAAACCATGGCCAGTTTGATAATACTTATCTTTGGTCTTACTTTGGTTATGTGGTGGGATTTTAGTGAACTGAAATTTTGATATTGTATTTAATTGCTAATGATTGTACTGAAATTATCATCAATTAATTGTACTACTCTCCTTTTCTTCATTTTAATATATTTATTTATAGCCCCCAACCACCACCAAAAAATAAAAAAATTTTTAATTTTTTTTTTTTTTTTTTATAACTAAAAAAAAAAAAATTTTTTTTAAATTTATTTTAAGTTTATATCATCACTATTAATCCAATCTTTGAAAATATTAAAAATATTGTAATATTTCTTGTTTAGGTTACAAGAAATATTACACATACATATATACCGACTGACTGACTGACGGACTGACCGACTGATGGACTGACCGACTGATGGACTGACCGACTGACGGACCAATGGACCGACAGACCGACCGACCGACCGACCGACCGACCGACCGACCGACCGACCGACCGACCGACCGACCGACCGACCGACCGACCGACCGACCGACCGACCGACCGACCGACCGACCGACCGACCGACCGACCGACCGACCGACCGACCGACCGACCGACCGACCGACCGACCGACCGACCGACCGACCGACCGACCGACCGACCGACCGACCGACCGACCGACCGACCGACCGACCGACCGACCGACCTACTGAGACCTATTTACCTATGACTCAATAGATTCTGTTGAAAATTGGCAGATATGATCTTCAAGTAAAAAAAGTAATCTGGGCTAGGTCCCATTTGTCCACACCCCATTGTTCAAGTGGAGAAACTAAAGAAGCTGAAAAAGGCTCTTCTTTGCCCACCAGGTGTTCACATGATATCACTTCAAAAAGATGTTAATGCATTTCAACATTGCATGCCCTGTTGAGGAAAAAAAACCCTATCATCTGTTTCAAAGGGAGAATAAATTAGAAGAACTCCTAAATAGTGTGCCATGAAATCATATTGCTGAAAGAGAAACAGGCACTCAATTAAAAAAAAAAAAAAAAAAAAAAAAAAAACACAAACACAAACAACAACAAACAAACCAAAAAAAAAAAAAAAAAAAAAAAAAAAATCCAGATAATTTTGACTGTGACATAAATAAAAAGAAGAAAGAAATAAAGGCTGCTTTGGGGAACAGGTGGAGCTAAGTGTTCTCTGCTCCTACTTAAACTCCCCCCCCCCCCCCCCCCTCCTCTCTCTCTATGGACAAGTAATTCTGTACAACAAAATTAAGGGTTATCAAAGATTTCAAAGTGAGAACAGTGTTTGAAGAATGCTAAAATAGTATACCATAAGAGTATGCTGTTAAAAGGGTTGCAAATATAGTGTTACTATGAAAATTATTCCAGAAAGGTATCAAACCAATCTTAGTTTTGAGTGGTAACAACTAGATCAGCCTTTTTGTCACTGTCTACATTGTTCCAGCTACAAATTTAAAACAGGTGCACTCACACCATATTTCAAGAGAGAAAAATACCTTAATAATATTTTCTAGAAAAACAATTAATATATATATATATATATATATATATATATATACATATATACACAACATTACTACTTTCTGCACAATTAAATTAAAAAGAAAAAATGTTTTACTACTTTCTGCACCATTAAATTAAAAAGAAAAAAATTTTTTAACCTAAATAAAAGAATAAAAATTTTTTTTAAAAAAATTTAAAAAAATCAACTTATGCAGGTGCATATTGCACCACAAACACCACTTCCTTAAAAATATTAATGAAAGCAAAGCATGCAACAAAAATTGTAAAGGTGAACATCTAATTACTAATATTGCCTAATTGAAAGAGAACATCACAAGGACCAGAAAGTGAAGGGGAAGAAACATTGCTGGAACCATAAATTGTTGGAATGCATCTTCCTTTAATTGCAGCTGGAGTCAAGGGGGTGGGTAACAGCTGGACCCCCCATTATCATTGTCTGGCTCATTCTAACTACAATTTTAAAGCAGGTGCATGCACACCATAAAGGAAGGGGGATTTTTTTGGTCAAGCTTACACAAAAACTATTGACTTATCAAAAAAAAGGTCAACCAAGCAGAAGTTAAAAATAAACCTTCATGCACATGAAGAACATTGCAAAGAGTGAATCCATGGAAAGCACTTCTCAGAGCAAAAGAAACTTTTCTGGAGAAAAAAAGAGTTGCCTAAACTCACAGTAGCATAATAGATTGCAGCCTCTGCTCAGATACCAGATATTAGGGAGAATTCAAATGATTTTTAAAAAAAAATAAGATTAAATTTTATTAAAACCTAACAAAACATGTCATCATGCAAGACATTTCTGAGTTCATGATATGTTTTACTATAAGACATATCCTACTGTAAGATATAACCTTTCATAAGGCATGTCACCCCATAATACATGAATTCCCACAAGACATGTCCACCTATATGTCCTCCAATAGCACATATTCTATGAAGGACAGGACCACCACTACCACATGTCCTCCAGTAATGCATGTCCTACAGCATAACATGCCATCCTATAAGACCTGTCCTCATGTTGGACATGCCTTCCAGTAAGACTTATCCTATTTTAAAACATGTATTTCAATAATATGTCCATTCATAGTACATGTACTCCTGCAAGACATGTCCACCTGTAAAACATATCCTTATCCAATACATGGCTCTCTATAAGACATTCCCTCCTGTAAGACTTGTCCACATGTAAGACGTGTCCTTCTGTAAGACAAATCAACCAGTAAGATATGCCTTCCTGTAAAATATGTACTCCTGTAAGACATCTCGACCTGCAAGACATGCCCTCCTATAAGACATACCCTCAAGTAAAGCATGTCCTCCAGCAAGACAAGTCTTTCAGTAAAACACATCATCTTGTAAGATATACTATCCTGAACACATGCACTCAATCAATACATGACCTCCCATAAAACATTTCCTCCTTCAAAGCATGACCTCCCCTAAGACATATGCTCTCGTGAGATATGTCACCTGAAAGACATGTACTCCAGAAAAACATGTCCTCCCATAAGACATGTCCTTCCTTAAGACTATTTCATGAACACAGCCCATCGAACCTTCTGTTGATTTTTCTTGAGCAATGCAAGCAACTAGGTCACTACTAGATTCTAAGCCAAATCAACACTATCCTCCTCATAATCGGAATCGTCTTCATCTGATTGCACATTTACACTGTTCGCACTGGCAGGAATGGTGTTCCATGCCTTATGCTTCTCCAACAAGTCCACCATACCAAGGCTTTCTGCACTAGCTTAGCTTTAGTATTTGCTCTTATTATTGCTTCACATATTTTGGCATTTGTGCAACCAATTAATGAAGGATTTTAGTGTTCAATCTCTCCATTTTCATATTCATGCTTCAGACGTTGTGGGTGCAAGGAAGGGTACACTATGCCTGACTCTTCAGACAGCACTTGCAGCTGTGATTGAATTAGCAAATGGTGCAAACGTCACAATAAACACAACATTCCAAAGTTGATGATTGTGGAGAAAGTGCTGCTCATGCTTTGTGCAGATCTAAGTACTTTTTCACAAGATTAGGAATCCAGCAGCCAAGGAAGAAAATAAGAAGCATTAGCATCAAAGTGATCCCTGATAGTCAACAAAAAGGTTACTATAGAATGAGCATTCAATTCAATGAATAGATATGCATTCTGTGTGATAAAATTTCTTTGCAGAGTGTACAGTGGATGCAAAATAATTCAGTGATGCGATGATGTTGAAATATCAATGAATACCACATTTTTCAATGCGAATAAGAGGATCTAAGTCCTTGTCTAAATATGCATCCGTTACACATTGAAGTACTTCCACATATTGTTTCATTGCTGGTGCATCAGGGATGTTGTCAAGAAATGGTGATGCCCTGATGATATTCAAAACAGCAATAAAATGTTTCTTGTCCTTATGATCAATATCCCCCTCCCTTAATCCATGCTAATCCTTACCAAAGCATGCCTGAAACAATCTGAAATAAAGAAAATCAGCAACTTATTTCCACATAGGAAGTAGGAAAGAAGATTTGAGTAGTCAACTATTTAATTTTGCTGCAACATACAGTGTCCTGAATGCAAGTCAAAAGCATCAATTAGGAACTAACTTCCCCATTCCAGTGGAATTCCAGAAAACTTAACAGATGGGGTCGGAAAGAAACCCGAAAGTTAGTCATCTCTGTTACCAAATAAATTGACACATGATCTCATGGCTTTCCTTAAACAAGAATTACCATCACTGCCAACACTCAAAATCATGATACCTCATTTCCAACAATTCCTTAGTATGTGTTACCACCTAACCAGCACCTCCTTTGTTGTAAAGTAAATTTTTTATTCATCCCAAAGAGGGCAAGGCAAGATGAAGGGGCAAAATCACAATGAAGTTGGGCCATGTATACAAAGTGTATTTAGCTTTCAAATTATCAGAGAACATTTTTTCCATCTCTTCAGAAGTTATTGCCAAAAAAGAATCCACCTTAGGCAGACCAAATTCATTCAAGGGAAGCACAAAACTGACAGAATGATTAGTTTCACTGTCATATTGTACCCTTGCAATAATACGTGTTGCATCGTTACCAAGTGTATGACATTAGGTGCTTTATGCTGAGATAGGTGGGTCACTAAGTCATCAAACCTAAATTCACCTTCATTCAATGTTTTATACTCAGAATGAATAGTTTGTTGAATAGTTCGCAAAGAGGGTAAGGCATAATTAAATTTTTTTTGGAAGGAAGCAATTAGCCGAAGTTCCAGCATGGATAAAAAGAGATGTTGCAAATTTCTTAACCACCTCTGAGTGCCTTCTTCCACCAGACAATCACTGAGCTTTTTTTTTTCTGCATTAGAAACTATTTGTTTCAACATAATTGTTAAAGACCTTAATGGATGCTTCTTGGTGACCTTTTCCTGCTGTACCAAAAAGGGTAACTTTTTATTTTGAAGAGGTAGGCAGTCAACATCTTCAAGAATTGAATAAAAATCAGTAATATGGGTTTAAGAATCAGTAGGTCCAATATTTTCAAGTTTTTTTTTGTTTTTTTTTTTGTTCTGTGCAGCATATGACCCATCAATAACTTTGGTATTAGTCCTTCCCACACCTGTCTCAGCATGGGAAGAGGCTACCTGAAAAACCTGACTATTTGACTGAGTCTGTAGGAAAAGCATGATATGGTTGCAGGAAACTTCAGATTGCTTGCTTGGTGAAGTATTTTCAAAAATATCAGTCAAAAGAAATGATGTGTGGTATTCCTGCAACAAATCTGAACTGTTGCCAGATAATGATGTAGCAGGCTCAGGAAACCACAATGTGGTCAGTCTCCTGTTTACTATATTCCTACTGGTGCAGTTTCCAACATACTTTCATATGCCAGGTTCAATTTGATATAGAACGACACCCCTTTTTTAAATGAATTTGAGTACAACATGCATTGCACCTAACAGAACAGAAAGAGTTAAACACTTTTGAGTACTAGTGACATATACAGTGAAATCTTTATTTTCTTTCAAATTCTGAAGTAAGACACAAGACCGATTTTTTGCCCATTTTCCAATATTAATACAAGTTTGCTTAGAAACTGAAACAATGGTATCTAAAGATTCTTGGCCAGTTTCACTCTGTTCAGCTTTACTTGAGGTTTTAATTTTCTTGGACAGAGGCTTGAAGACATTTTTTTGACTTGTGCTTTCTTGATGCTTTAATCCCTGTAAGCCCTCTTTTACATTTTTCTTTCACTTCAGAAATAAAATTAGAAATTCGGTGATGATGACCAGGTGGAAAAAAAGGTTGTTGTCCTGTAGGCATGGCAGTACTTGAATAGAAGTCTCTATTACCAGAATAGTACTTATCAATGAATGATTAAATGATTGTGATATATTACCAGGATTTTCACTGGTGTCCATAGATGAAATTACTTCTTGTGTGTCAAACCCAGCAGCCACAATACAGCTAACAACTAGTGGCAATTTATTCTGCATTCACTTTTCCACATCATCGATTCCATCTGAATCATCCATGTCTGTACAGAAAAAGTTGAGAGACAAATATCATGTTTCAATCTCACTAGAACCAACCAGTGAACAAATATAATTAGTATAGCTATAAAAATTGACACACTTACAGATATTCTCATATAGAACTGTACTGATGCTAAGTTATATCTGAGGATATCACTGGACAGACTTTAGTTTGGAAGGTCAATTTTTAAAGCCATATAGATACACAATAAAAATTAATCATATGATCTCCTTTTAGCTAGCATTTTAGAGGGTTCTCTGCCTGATTGTCTGCATCCAAGTAAGCCCCATAGAAGAAAAATTGTGAGGATGACTATTGGGTTGATGAAAGGCCACAAATTTATGTTGCACTATATACCTTGCTCACTTTCTGTGGACACTGAATGTAGCAAGGCTTAATCAATCTTATAAGACAGTTTAGGGTTTTTTTGACAGTAGCTTTTCTTAGGTACAAGAACACACTGCATGTGGGCCAAAAGTAGTTCAGAAAATAAAATGCAGCTGGAAGCAGGAGAGGGAGCCACAGCATACTGGTTCAGCGCCAACAAAAGTTAACAAATTAACCTGGAAAATAGCACTATAGTTTATCTAGCTACCACAACTTGATTTTCATGCAATCAAGAACTTGATGTTGTGAAACGATTTCCAAAGTTTTTTAAGGCTTAGAGAATTTAGGGGAAGCCTACCAAATCAAGTTGAAGGAGAATGCAATCCCATACTCATTATTTATTCCTTGAAATGTCCCAATACCCCATAGACCAAAGTTCAGAGAGGAACTTTTTTGAATGGAAAAGATGGGTGTGATCTCAAAAATAATGACACCAACACCATGGTGTGCTGGTATGGTGGTTGTTCCTAAAAGGTCAGGAGCAGTGAGGATATGTGTTGACCTAAAGCCCCTCAATGAGAGTGTATTTCGAGAACCTCACCCAATACCAAAGGTTGATGATACATTAGTTCTATTACATGGAGCCACTGTGTTCAGTAAATTGGATGCCAACAGTGGTTTCTGGCAGATTTCTCTGTCAGAGACTAGTTATCCCCTTACCATGTCCATAACTCCATTTGGAAGGTACCACTTCAATAAACTTCCCTTTGGAATCTCCTATGCTCCAGAGCTGTTCCAGAGAAAAATGAATATCATTCTGGAAGGACTGGATGGGATGGTGTGTCTCATGGACGAAGTGTTGATTTTTGGTTCTAACAAAGATGAACACAATACCAGGTTGATGGCAGTTCTACAGCGATCGGAAAAGCAGGCATGATTCTGAACTTCCAGAAATGCCATTTTCTCCAAGAAAGCATCAAGTTTCTTGGTCATGTTATCGACAAGAATGGCATTCCTGCTGATCCAGAGAAGTCAACTGCCATCTACAACATGAAATCACCACAGTCAGTTTCAGATTTACAAAGATTCATGGATCTTGTAAACCAGCTAGGGAAATTTTCCTCTCGAATAGCTGAGGTAAGACAGCCAGTAAGAGAGCTGCTGCATAGCAATTGAACTTGGATTTAGGGTCCAGATCAAGAAAAGACATTCTCTGAGATTAAACAGGAGATAACCAAACCAGCAGTGTTAGCATTGTACAACCCACAAGCAGAGACAAAGGTGTCTGCAGATGCCTCATCCTTTGGACTGGGAGCAGTACTATTGCAAGAAAATGATCAGTCATGGAAGCCTGTCGCTTATGCTTCAAGATCGCTCATGGACACGGAAAGACGATATGTGCAGATAGAGAAGGAAGCTCTAGCCAAAACCTGGGCTTGTGAGAATTTCAGTACCTACATTCATGGACGATCTTTCTTGTGGAATCTGATCATAAGCCACTGGTTCCATTGCTCAACACAAAGCATTTTGATGATCTACCACCACGGGTGCTGAGATTTCTGTTGAGGTTGGCCAAGTATGATTATGTTGCTCATCATATTCCAGGAAAACTCCTGTATGCAGCTGATGCGTTATCACATGCTCCAAGCAGGGAGGAAGGAGATCAAGAACTTCAAGAAGAAGTGGAGGCTTATGTTGACCATGTCACTGTGCCTTCCATACCAGCAACACCTCAGAGGTTGCAGGTTTATAAGTTGGCTCAAATTGAAGATTCTGAATGCTCAAGGATTAGAGAGTACTGTAAAACTCAATGGCCATGGCAATACTCCATGGAGAGTTCGTTGAAGCCCTACTGGAAAGTGAGAGGACCACTCACACTCTGTGACGATCTACTACTCTACAATAGTCGCATTGTAGTTCATCTTCCCTCAGAAGAGAAACAATGTTTAAAATGCATGAGGGCCATTAAGGGGTGGAAAGGTGTAGATTGAGACTTTGGACATCTGTATGGTGGCCAGGAGCTGCAAGTCAAGTTCAGCAGTTTGTCGAAAACTGTTGAGAATATGCAGAGGAAACCTGTCAGCGGAGAGCACCTCTCTTACCAACACCACTGCCAGACTACCCATGGCAAATGGTAGAAACAGATTCAAAGGAGATCACTATCTACTAGCAGTAGACTACTTTTCTCGACATTTGCCCATAACAAGATTCCAGAGATTCTTCAGAGCGATAATGGTCCACAGTTTGCTTCCAAAGAATTTTCCAAGTTTGCAAAGTCATACTGGTTCAACCATCTTACCAGCAGTCCAAGTTTCCACAAAGTTAAGGACAAGTGGAAACGATGGTACAGATAATCAAAAGATTGCTGAAAAATTCAGTAGACCTTCATCTAGCAGTACTGTCATACAGGGCCACACCTATGCCGTGGTGTGGATTGAGCCCATCAGAATTGTGTATGAGAAGGAGGATAAGGACCACTATTCCTCTGGTGATGAAGCAACTAATTCCAAGCTGGTCATATCTCCCTGAGTTCAAGAAAGATAACCAGAAGTTCAAAGAGAAACAGAAAGAAGATTTTGACCGTCGACACGGAGCCAAAGAGCAATCTGAAATCCCAGAGGGATCAGAAGTTGTGGTTACTACACACCAACAGAATGTAGCAGGCAGAGTTCTACAACCAGCATGTACTCCAAGGTCGTATATTGTAGAAATACCATCTGGTGACATATGAAGGAATTGTAGTCAATTGAACATTTTTCCTGAACCTATTGCCACACCGAATGCAATACAAGACTCAAGTGAAGTCACAGACTCTCGTCCAACTTCCGTACAAGTGGAACCCAAGAGAATAACTACCCAGTCTATGACTGGAATGAAAGCTAGTCCCCCAGACTATCTTAGAGGGGAGATGTGGTAATACTCATTTCCTGTTGTGGTAAAACTGTTATTGATATATATTGTTCGTGTCACCACTGATGCTGGTCACTTCCACGTGTATGCTTTCGCCTATTGAATGATTTAAGAATGTACCATTTGAGTATCTATTGCACTAATCTTACTCAGTAAGTGCTGATTGTAACAATTTGATTAATTCTGGGGGGTTTATTTTTGTTATGGGCATGTCTACCTGAAGGGGAAGTGGGATGGTTCTACATGTTAATTGGTGA
>OZ017780.1:14317652-14424895 GCA_963969325.1 Lycopodina hypogea | reverse complement strand
CTATTTATTTTGGTAAGTAGATCATTATGGTATTGGATAATTTTTTGTTAATATATAATATAAACTAGGATAACCCACCCTACGTGTGGATTTTCGACCCACCTTTGGTCAGTTGTAGTCACAAAAATATCTTCTTTGAAGACATATCTTGTAGACTTTAAAACTAAAGTAAACATGTGATTAGGACAAAGTGTTCTTTTTAGAAGCACTATTTTGACATTTCCAGCCTTACACACAAAGAGGAAGAGGTGTGGCCTGATGGGACTCACCCTATGTTACTCGCAGAGTCAATTTGTGTCTGCATGCCAAAGTTTTAGACTTGTAACTCCATTCTTTTTTCTGGCAAAAATTACCAGTTTTTACTCTCTATGAATGCAGAAAGGGGGGGTGGCCATATAGATATGCTTATGATGATCCCCTGGTGACACTGATTATATATATATAAATATATATCATATATCATATATATATATCATATATATAAATATAAAAGGAGATGTCTGTCTGTCTGTCTGTCTGTCTGTCTGTCTGTCTGTCTGTCTGTCTGTCTGTCTGTCTGTCTGTCTGTCTGTCTGTCTGTCTGTCTGTCTGTCTGTCTGTCTGTCTGTCTGTCTGTCTGTCTGTCTGTCTGTCTGTCTGCCTGTCTGTCTGTCTGGACTGGGTCCCACTTGGCCACACCTTCTCCTTTCCCTGTGTGAAGTAAAAAAAAATGCCAAAAATGGTATTTCAGCAACCAAAAAACCCTAGGGAGTTAGACCCATGAACCGATATATATTTGGATTCGATATAATCTGTGGAATGGTTTAAGTGCATGTATAAGATCACACCCTTTATTTTTTTATGTCAGGCTAAAAAGAAGCAAAAAGATGGTACTTTGACCAGACAAACCCTTGGAAGAACAAGACTTAATATATGGTACGCATACACAACTTGACGTTTGGAATGAAACAGGCAGAATCCCTCCTGGCTACACCTCTTTCCATTGGTGTGTAAAGCAAAAACGTGCCAAATAAAGATTTTTTGAAAAATGCTTGGATTGAAGGAGTTAGATCTACGAACACACTTTAATATATATTTTGGTTTGTGAGTGTGTGTAGGCATTATGGCTAAACACTGGGACTAAAAAGGCTGAAATTCAACATGTACTCTCCAAAAACCCGGGTAAGCACTATTAAAAACATGTGGGCATGATAATGGGTGTAGTTCTGTCATAGCAACATCCACAGACTCATTTATAGACTAATTGTGCTGAAATTGGGCATATGGAGTCAAGTATCCCGGTGAGCATTATTGACTACGATTAGGTGTGGGAATGTGTGTGGTTTGGTACTAGCCACACCCAAAGGAAGTAGTTATGGCTGCCTAAAGCTAATTAAAGGGTCAGCCATGCTGAAATTTGAGTGGCTTCTATAAGGTTTCATGCTGAAATTGGCCGGGCAATGCCAGGTATATGCTGCTAGTGCATGTGTGTGTGTGTGTGTGTATGTGTGTGTGTGTGTGTGTGTATATATATATATGGTTTTGTGTCTAATCTTAACCGTTCAAGCATGAATTGCTGATACAAAGACATACAGACAGAGACAGATTATTCACACTTTACAGCATAGATAGATTACAATTAACAGCGAGCTAGTTTTTGAGTATTATTTTTTACTCTAATTTGATTTTTTTTTTCCTTTTTTTTTGGTTTCTTTATTCCTTTAATCATCCTATACATTTCATATCTTATTGCTATTTTTTTTTCTCTCAGAACTTCATCCCACTGGAACAAATCCTGAGCATTTATTTCAGTGTAGTGGCTTTGGTATTGTTGAGTGTAGTTTGTCTCTATTTTCCATTTTGAAAAGTTGGCAGCTATGTTATTGATTTATTAAAATGTCTATCAATATTGCTTCATTTTATAGGAAGTATTTATTTGATGTAATTGTCCATGATTACAAATAGTGTAAGTTATAGTCTTGCTAAATATGATTATGTACAATGTATTATTATTTTTATTGCCAGAAAAACACACAAATACTTGAAATTTCACATCAAATAAGTGTCTATAGCAGCTAAATGATGTGAAGTAAGATGATTAACATACTGTTGCCTATTTTAGCAGCTATAAAATAAGCTACACTCTTTATCTTACCTTAATCTGTTGTTTTAAAGCAAGAAAGCAGTGATGGAGTCAAGAATATGCAACGGAGGATTAGCAGTGGTACTGGTTGTAACACAACTAGCACTGTTTGGTAAGCATCTATATAATCGTGTGATGATTTCATATGATATAATTTAATGTTTAGTCTCAGGAAAAGAATGTTTGAGAGCAGAATATAGGGAAGAACATCTTCCATTCAGAACTATCCAAGCTTGCCCAATGAAACTCAAGTTATAACCAGCTACCAGTTCAGGTGCTGTGGCAAAATTACTGCGTGGTTGACTTATGTCAGAGGTATACATATTGAAAATGGAGTCTATGATATCACCTTCCAAGTGTGGAGGCCTTCACCAACTGTGCAAGTAGATGGATGCTACAGTTTAGTTGGAGAGAATAGATTCACAAGCATAACTCTTCATGATGGTGGATTAGTAAGTGAGACTCCAGAACCATCCAACTTGGTTCTAATGTTCAAACACATCAATTTTAGAACCAAACTGTGTAGAAAACAATTAAATTGTCATTTATCACTAAATTGAGGATACCCATTCATTTTGGGATACTTTTGAGATTGCCGGGATCAAAGGAAACAAATCTAAGTCAAGATTAACATATAAATTTACCCAAAATGCTCTAAATCAGTTACAATTTGGAAATAAATTTAGTTATTCATCTTGTCAATGTGAGTGTGTGTGAGTGAGCTCACATGAGGTGTGTGTGTGTGTGTACATGTGTGTGTGTGTGTGTGTGTGTGTGTGTTTCTGTGTGTATGTGTGTACATGTGTGTGTGTGTGTGTGTGTGTTTCTGTGTGTGTGAGTGTGCATGCACACTTGCGTGTGTGTTTGGGGGGGACGGGTTGCATGCCACTGTTGTATGGATGTGCACCTGCCTTGGTGCATGCAGGTGTGGTGTGTGTGTGCCTGTGCTATGTACAAGCATAACATCCTGATAAACCTGGCCAAACCTTCTTTATTAAAAAAAATCTAAGCCATTTCCCAGCACTAACTTGGACATGTGTGTCCCCTCTAAAGTAGTAAAAGAAGAGTCTTTACAGTGTCCATTCAGATCAATGAAACAGGCCATTGATAGTGGCCATGCATTCCAAGAGGAAGACCTTCTCCAGTTCCATACCCTTCTGCACATGCCAATGGACCTCAACCTGGAGTGATTAGATGACGTGGATAGCATAAAATCAATTATGAACACAGGGCTTAGTGCTAATAAAAAGTTTGTATGCTAACTATTCTTGAAGAGTTAATGAATCCTGTAACACTATCATAATGCCTACTAATAAAACACAAGAACACATCATTGCAAGTCAGTCATAGCTATTGGTAATATATATTTAGTATTTAGTGTTAATGTTGGTGTATATGGGAAGGTCTAATAAGAATACATTATTAGCTATAGAAAAAAAAACTTTTTAATTACTAAATATTGATTACATAACAAAATGTTGAAATGATGAAATAAAAAGTTAATAGAGGAGGTTATGAAAGCATCCCTCTTGGGTGACAATGGGAAAATATATATATAACAACTTTGTAGCTCAAACTAATATCCTTATGGATATACAGCAAGGGTAAAGCATTAAATCTGGTTAGATAAATGAGCATGTTGAAATTGATTCAAAATACTTCCCTCTGAGGCAGGCACACCTAATCTTATAGGTTGATCTTTTAAAACCATTCCCTAAAATCTGTGATATAGGGGTTGTCATTGGAGAGGACATAGAATTTCTCAAACAGTCAAGCAGTTCAGGACATTTTTTGATGGCATCCATAAAGTTAGTGATAGCATCCTTGTTTCTCACTAGCCTTTCTTCATATTGATAAACCATGCTTGCATGAACCAAGGAAATATTTTGAAGCACTAGATTCAAAGTTGACGTTATATACTATGTCATGTTTTACCAGGATTGATATGGGCATGATCTAACACATCCAAGCATGTCTAAATCAAATGCACGAATTATGGTGATGCAAGTAACCTTTACAGATCCAAGTCATTCAGTGAACTGACCCACCATTACTAGTCACTACAATAATAGGTTGAATAAACTTAGAAGGTTCATTTCTGGGCTTCTCCATCCCATGAATACTGCTAGTGACAACGCATGTAATGTGGTTGAAACTTGAGTCCAGTTTGTTTATGTGAGCACTGCGGACCCAGACCAGAAATGCTTACTCAGCAGTGCTGTACACCAGAGCGAGGTACCTGTACAGAGGACAGGGAGGACAGACGGAAGACAAATTCCCTAGCTAGAAACTGTGAGGCAGTAAAGGTGGCTATTTCTCCCATTGACCTAGTATTTGAGAGACTCAATATGTGGTCTGTAGGTCAACTCACAGTCTAGCATCATACTGAGATACACAGGGTGGTCACTGTTGGACATGGCAACACTCTTCACGAAGACATTGAGATGGCAATGGATGCCATGGTTATTGAGGTGATAGGCAGTGCTGGTAGTCTTCGCCATCCTCAATTTTAGTTGTGTGGGGCTAGCATGTCCTGGTTGAGCATTGCTCAACTCTCTCTCTCTCTCTCTGGTTCTTTCTGCAATGAGGAGGCCAAGATAATCAGCTAGCTGTACTGGCCTGTGGGAGATTGCCGATGTAGATGTTGAAGGGATTGCCACATTTGTGAGGAATTCCACCAATTGGAAATCAATAGTGTCATCCCACCATGACTTCAAGCAGAATGGGGAGACACTGAAATTGAGGTCACTGCTGTAGTGAATGTGTACAAACAACCAAACACAAAACTGCATGGTAATTTCATCCCTGCCTTTGCCCCTCCGTGCATATATGCTGGAGACTTAATATCCACAGCATCACCTGGGCATACAGATCTACTAATCCAGACAGTATAGCCCTTGAAACTTGGGCTTAAGTTAATGCTGTCCAGCTGCTCTTTGATCCTAAACAACAGGACAGTTTCAATTCTGGCAGATGAAAAACAGCAACTAATCCAGACTTGGCATTTGCCAACTTAAATGGACTTTTGCCAAGCAAACCATCCTTGGTCCCTTTCCCAAGTCACAACACAGACCATCACTCATTACCCCAGCCAATCCAATCAGGCCAGTACCATGCAAACCTGTGAAGAGGTGGAATTTACGCAAAGCTGGTGGAATAGGTTCACACGCCTAGTTGACTCCAAGATCAGTCAACTACCAAATCCAGCCTCAGCTATCCTGGACAAGTCTTACAAATCAATCTGTAAGTTTTTTCTCAGGGCAGTGAAGAAAACCATTCCTCGCAGTTTCTGCCTTACATCCATACCTGGGATGAGGAATGTGGCCAATGCTACAAAGTTTCTCAACTGCCATAATCAGAGAAAAAGCCTCCGCCAATGCCACTGACCACATAGAATTCCTTGATGTAAAACATAGGAAATGTTGGGAAGACACAGTCTAAGGCATTGATTTCACTCACTCCAGCAGAGTAGCATGGAAGACTTTCAATTGTCCTACAGGCTGCAGCTAAATCTTGCCCTCTCACAGCCGACTCTATTGTCCACCAGCTTCTAGCCAATGGCAATTTTAAAGAGGCAGATAAGAAACAATCTCTCTGTGAAGCAAGAGAACAGTAGGCTCTGGAGAACCCCTGGTGTAGATGGCTTCTTGTCAGCTTCCTTTTCTATCAAAAAGCTCACCTCGGCTATTAACCAGGTCAAGAGTGGTGAAGCACAGGGTACCGATAACATCCCACCAGAATTCTTGAAACACTGTGGCCCCAAATGCCTGGCTTGGCTTAAGAAATTCTACTCAGCTTTCCTGAGCTACCAATCCATACCGAAGATCTGGCGGAAAGCTACTGTAGTTGCCGTATCCAAACCAAACAAGCCCATTGATGATCCTAGGAGCTACCATCCAATATCACTACTGTGTGTCCCATACAAGATCTTGGAATGGTTCCTTTTGGCTAGAATTGACCCAGTGGTTGACCCCCAATTGCCAGAAGAATAAGCTGGATACTGACATGGACATTGTACTACCCACCAAGTAGTTAAACTGAGCAATGACATCGAGGACAGCTTTAAGAAGGGTAATAAGGTGGGAGTGATTTTGGTTGATCTTACCGCTGCCTATGACACTGTGTGGCACCAAGGCCTAATGCCTAAGCTTCTCCAAAAGATCCTAGATAGAAACATGGTGTGATTTCTCACTAATATCTTGGCAAATCGGACCTTTGTGCTGAAGACTAGCGATAGAAATTGTAGCCACCCATGCCACATAAGTAATGGAGTACTACAAGGGTCATGTCTATCACACATGATTTTCAATATATACATCAGTGACATTCCTAAAACTAAGCCATGCCAGTGTGGTTATGCTGATGACTTTGCCCTACTCCACTCCAACAAAAGCTGGCATATGGTGGATGAAGCACTCACAGCCAACATAGCCCTAATTTAAGAATATTTAAGATTCTGGAGACTCAGATTGAGCCTGCCCAAGACCACCATCACACCATTCCACCTGAACAACAGGGAATCCAGATGACAACTGTCTGTCTACCTCAATGGTACCCAACTCCCACAAAACCCATTCCCCACATACTTAGGAGTGAAGCTCGGCTGACAGCTCATGCATAAACACCATACTGAAGCTCTCCGTGCCAAACTATCAGCACAAAATAACCTGTTGATATGTCTGGCTGGATCGTCCTGAGGTGCTAGCACTTCCACATTCTGCCACATGCCACTAAAGTTGATGTCACCCTCAATGATACCATGAGGATAATCATCAGATCTTTGCGCCCCACTCTATCTGACTTTCTACTGGTACTGTCAGGTATTGCCCCAGCTAGCCAGCATAGAGATAAACTTGCATACCACTTAACTCAGGTAGCTGAGCTAGATGAAGGCCATCCTCTAAACCAGTTGGTTCTTGAGGCACAACTTTTAGGGTGTCAGCATCTAAATTCCCGCCACCTCTTCTCTTGCCATGCTGCAGTCCTCTATGACTCCAACTCCAATCTCCTAGCAGTCTGGAGTGAGTAGCAATTTGGAGGAAATTCAAGACCAGACCAGTTTACAGTCTCCCCAAACACAAGGGCCCCATCAGGGTCAGAGCTGCCCCAGAAAGACTGGGTGAAGCTCAACCCCCTCCGCACTTGGGCAGGGAGTTTCAACAGCAATATATTCTTGTGGGGCCTTGCCGATTCACCATCCTGTGAATGTGGACCAGACCCCCCAACCGCACATATCATCCATCACTGTCCTATCTATCATCCTCGAGATGGAGATATGGATCTCACAGCACTTGGTGAAAACATAGTCCAATGTTTGCAGTGCCTGGATGAAATAATGTGGACGCTACCATCTCATACCCAAGAAGAAGATTCAAGCTATGGTTAGAAAAGAGATCCATGATAAATGACCCATACGATCATCTGGATCATTTGCAAGCTTGAGATGCAGGCCCCAAAACCACACTGTGTTGTATGCAGCAGTGATATCTACCAGGACATCACCAACTTTCTACAATGCCTAAAATCCTGCATCGATGTTGTCGGTCAGGAAAGTGACTTGTTTGGTGGTGGAATGACCATGGCGGTAGCTGGCTTGCTGCAGTTGAAGCTGCGGGTCAATCATGGGCCTGAGTGGTGAAAGAAGGTGCTCAAGGAGTTTTAAGGCATGCAGAGGAGCGAGATTGGATTGTCGGTGGGCTTGTTTAGTTTGAGGATGGCAGTAACATCTGCTCAATGCCAGATTTTGGGGAGATGGAGGGTTGACATGAGTTGAGAGAAGAACTCCCACATCCATGACAACATCTGAGTCCTGATGTTGATGATAAATTCCACTGTGAATCAATCGAGGCCCTGGTTCACAGTGCGCTCACTGCATAGACGTAAGAACATGCTGTGGTTGCAGGCACTGTGAACATAAAATTTTATCAGAACACACAACAAGGAGTTCTTTTTTAACCATTCCATTTGCAATGGGAGATCAGAACTCAGTTCTATTTTACGTTTGGTCTACTTTTTTTATATCCAATATTATTCTTAAGTGTCTGGCATTTTTTAAGTTCACAAAGTGCACTATCCACGAAAATTAAAATTTTCGCTCTTTATATGAAATGTATTGCAAAAATTTTTGACCCAAAAATAAAATTGATCTGTTCCTTATTTTTTGGTAATACTAATGATTATAAATAATGTTGGCTATCATATGAAGTCAGAAATATCATTTAAGTCAGTATCTTCATAAACTGTTTCTTCAGCATTTCCACAGCTCTCTCTCCCCTGCAATCACCACATGCTCTGACACACTTTAATCCATGCTTACGGCAGGAACAAGTGTTGTTACCACATGGATTTCTGGTTGATAGCTTACACTTGCAACAAACATATTTCAGCAAGCTTTCTGGTGCTGGTTCTACATCTGTCATGACTGGATGTAGCATTGAGCCATCTAGCTTTTACCCCCACAGTGTTGGGTTAAGGGAATTGACAGCAAGCTCCTTCCAAATAATAACTTGCAGATGGACATGTAAGCTGTGATAATATGCTGCTCTTGCAGTAGGAGGGAGTTTATGGGGATCAAGTTTTTTTGTTGATGCCACCATTTTCATGTATTTAGCATAGCAAAGAGTATTCAATGAATCTGCTTTTCCCCCTCCACACACAATATCAAATAATTGGACACCTGCTTCATCAATCTGTTCAGCTGTTACAGCAGGATCCATCATCAACTGTGATATCATTTGTACTTCTTCAGACTGTTTTAGCCTCTTCATAAGGCTAACTTTACCCTGCCCAAATGTTGCAGATGTTGTATCACAACCACTCCAAGCATGTAGAAAGAGAAGATGTGATGTTACCATTGGGCCTGCTTGTCCAACGAGATCACTTATTCTCCAAATCTTTAGCTTTTTCCCAGCCTTTGAAAGGAAATAAATATCTGCCATGTTCTGCTTCCAATGGTACATCAGTAGCACAAGTACATCAGTATCATCAACAACATTGACTTCATGCCCTTGAACTGCATATTGGAATGCACACTCAGTAATCATCGTGTCTGCATCTCCAGTGCTATGATAGACAATCTGACCATCATCACTCAGGTATCAGCTTAGCAGTAAAATGAATTGATTCTTGTTCCTTTCATTTGCGAGAAGAACTTCCTAATTTTTGTAAGCCTCCATAAATTCACTCAGCTGAATGTCTGCACACTTTTTTTTTTAACTCATCTCTGGTGTTCGTGGTCTTTTATAGATGGTCCCTGTTTATAGACATCAAAAACAATGCAGCTCTCTCCATATTTTCCATGTATATGGCACACATACTGTTTGGCAATATCTTGGTATGTCATCTTCTTTCCCCCTTTTACCCTGTGTAGTAGACCTCCACCATCAAGAACATGCTTTACTTGCCTCTTATGCTCAGATACATTCACAGAATCTGTAAGAGGTTTTGCTAATTGTGCCTTTGCAGCTTTACGCATGAAGTTATCTTTGAACAGTAATGTTGGGAATGCTGTCAACACATAATCAAAGTATGGGCTCATGTCCTCTTTCCTCTGCACAATAGCAATAAGCCTGGAGAATAAGATGGTTGAGTTGATGTTAAGCTTTGCTTGTCAACTTGAATTCCTGGTTTGAGATCGGCTAGAGGTTTAATGTGGTCAATCCTGTTGATTGATGCTGCTACACATTCAAGCCATCAAGTTGCATATGGATTTTCATTCCGACCTTCTCTGTCTTATCAGGGTTTATGCCATCACTATCAGTTGCAGTCAATCCTGATGACAAAGATTGTAGTTTTCCCTCATTTGTATGAAATGGTTCATGCTGATCAAACCATTCTTGAATTTTGACCAAGTCCTGGAAGTCATGCTTGCATCTTGAATTGCCAAGTTCAATATGCTGCTCACTTGCCTTGTTCTTCAAGTTCATCATTGTGGTCATTGCATCATAGATTCCAGCACACTTGCGCATGCTGTAGATCCACTGGAGGCGGACACTCTCTGTTATTCCTCCTCCTTTTGTTAGCCCTCGATGGCTTTTGATAGATTGCATCATAACCTGCTCAATGACCAAGTTAGTCCAAAATCCTGCCCAGTACCTACTGCTTCTATGGACTGTATGAAATCCTTGATCAATAAAACACTGATATAGCCAAGGATATTCATTTGGCAGCTCCATCATCAACTGCAAGTAAAGACGGGCACTCTTGGCATAATTAATATACCAGTTGCTGTGAACAAATTAAGCATCCTTGTGACTGCCACAAGATGTAATGACCACTTTCCTGTTCTTTCTGCTCAAATGAATAACTTCCAAGTTTCAATGTACTCAATATATTGAACCATAGTTTTGCTATTGGTGATCGTTCAGCAAGTAATGCTTTATATTTCATCAAACACTCTTCCAACTTCAAAAATTCCTTTGATTTTGAAATGTCAGCAATTGACATTGATTTTTCCTGGATTCTTTGTATTTCAGCATAATCAAGTTTATCCACTTCTTGAACAGCATTTGAATCTCCTTCTCTGATAAGTGCACCACTTTCAAATAGAGGACTTCTTGGCATTTCCATTGCATCAGTCATATCACTAGCATCACTGTTTCTCTCACCTTCAAGTGACTATATTAGCTTCAGAGTTAACCAGTTCACATGTTAAAAGTGCTGTAATCAACTTGTTGACTAATGCAGCTTCTACCAAAAAATGTCCATGTAAATCTCTTGAAATTGCTTTACCTGACATATCTGAGTAACTTCATTGGGATAATAGCTCTCTTTCTAATGCTTCTTCTAATCCTGAGCCCTTCATCATAGAGCCCTTCATCATAGAGCCAATACACCCATGAAGCTCATTATTGTATGGAATCCACCAAGTCGGCATACCATGTTCATAGATTTTGATTTGATAATTTCAACTGCTTTGATCCACAAAGGCTGATCGAATGATACACATGGGGTTGGTATATTCAGTCACTCAGCTTAACTTTGAATATAAGTTAAAGTGGAATAAATAAAAAGTTTCATTCGAAGGATTCAAATCAACAATTGGTAGAATAAGCACTTCAGACTTTGAATGTTGCTCATTAGAAAATAAATGTTGCATAAAACCTGACCAGTTTGGTCTTGGTGTTGCTGCCCCACTAGTTAACCATCCAGCATGCCAAAGAGGATCAGAACTTATATCTGGTGGTAAAGTATATGGAGCTTGCAAATGAAGCATGGGCTTGTAAGTGATAGAAGGAAGGGCCTTCTCAGCAGGACCTAAATATTGTATTATTGGTAGACCTTTATCTTTTACCACCTCATTCACTGTGATTCATGGAAGCCTCTGAAAGATTAAATTTAATACAAACTATGAGAGCACTCCCTCCTACCATATTTCTTCCATAAAATTTTTAAAAGATCCAGAACAAGGTCATTACATGAGAAGACCATCTAGTTTTTGAAAAAGCTTAAGGATTTGTTAGCAGCTGTTGTTTTTTTTATTGAAATTTTCAAAAGTTCAATTGCTCATACTAGTTCTTTTTTAGCTATCATAGGTTTTTTAATCCTAAGAATATCACCTGACAATGGAAAACTTTATATTATAGGCTTTCTACAAGCACCTATGGAATCAAATATAGTTTCGATATCAGGTACTTGGTCACAGGAAGATGATATTAACAAGATTTTGGTTATGAGCCCTACAATGCCAATGCAAAATATTATGCTGTTACTGACATGCAATAGTAGTGATACTGAAAACATTACTTGCTATTATTCATGTTCCATAATATCATTAACCACAAAAATAGTTCATACTGAGATTGTTTTTGTTCAAGAATCCTATCAAGGTATTATAAATTATCCCAGCAGAGCAAAGTAGAGCTGGGATCTTCCTGGGTGTTCAGGTGAAATTGTATGCTCTGGCCTCTTTCAACCAATTCTTGTATGGCTGTGAGTGTGTAGGCAACTACACCTAAACTATGCATTTGGTGAGTGTAAATTACAGAATATATGTAGTTTGACATGGTGACTGCAGTTGGCAAAAAAAAATTTTTTTTAAATCTGAATGCTGGCACTCATGATGGGGAAAAAAAGGAATTAAAATTTCCAAACAAATATATAAAAAATCCCATGAACCCATGATTAAGGCAATGGTCCACTAAGAGGTAAACCCTAAGTCCAAAATCCAAGTCTGAGCTTTTTTCTTCCAAACTTTCTCAATGATGGATTTTAATGTTATGATCTCCACAACGGGCACAGAAGAAGGTTCTGAGTTTCTCCATTCAGCAGCTCAGCATGTTGAGTGTCCACCCAAATCCAGAAAATGTGCACTGGCTAGGCCTTTTATGGACACGGCACACAGAATCCAGCTTTTATTTCCCCCCACTTTTATGCAATTTCTTTTCTTATTGCCCCACTTCTTTTCTTATTGCCCCACTTCTTTTCTTAGTTTTTCTTCTTTCACATTTGATGTGAAATAATATACTGTGTCTACTTTTCAGACAATTGTTGACTCCATGATTTTTGTGCAACACAAATTTACTAGTTACAGGGTTTAAGTGGGGGTGGTTTGTGGGTCCTAGACCATTTCTAATTGAGATTGCTTACCTGTAATTGTAAGGCAAAGCTGTAGAAGCACATCTTGTAATTTGTGTCTTTTTTAACTCACTTGGGTTACTCTTTTGTGTGTGATCAGAGTACACTGTGGTTTGTAAACAATATTTCCTCTAATAATTAGTGTCCTCTTGATTGTGATCAGATTATAAATTTTGTGGTTACTCATGAAAGAGTTGATTTAATGGCCCTATGCCCTGGCCAAACTTCCCAAACCTGGCCCTTTGACCCTCAGCAATCCCTGAAATTTCAGGATGATTGGTCCAGGCACCTGGGAGGAGACAGTCAGGGCATCCACATACAGACACAAAAGCATGAATTATAGTAAGATGGTTTGATAATTTCCCCACCTTTTATTATGGGCATGCAAAATTCCCCTATGATTTGATGACTTTGTGGTTAAAATATGGAGAGGAACTGGTATATTTGATTTGTAGACCTATTTCCATTTTTTTTCCCCTCTCCGTGCCCATGATTTTCACTCCTGATCTTAAACTGTACAGGTTAGCCACTGTGTTAAAATACACCAAAAGTGCCTATTCAGCCAACAAGAGCAATTACTTACTTAGACCAAAACAAGTTTAAATAAGCAATACTGTATATGTTTTAAAATATGAAGGAAAATGAGAAGGAAATAGATCACATATGATACAAGAGTTAAGGCAGAGTGATGGTGTCACACACACTCACAGAGAGTGGTGCTGCTTCAACCTGGAGGCTTCAAGAAATCTTGACTGGGCCTACCAGGCTTCATTACTCACACAACAAAGCCTCAATAATTGTGAAAGGCTCACTATCATAGATTTGTACATGATGCTAAAAGAAAATTTTTAAAAGTAACGTTGATGGTTATTAAAGCTTTGATCAGTTATGCTGGCCACGGCTCACAATCCTTCGTAGCCGTTGCTCTATCTCGGGCTTCAGCTTGAGGGTTGGGAGTTCTGCCTCCAACTGCTCCATTGTTCCATTTCCTCCACAGAAACCATTAAGTCTGCAAGCAATGCTGGAGGTTATGAGGTCAGCATCAGACAGCTGAAGGGCATTCAAGATATCTCTCTGCTGACGTAGTATGAACTTTTGGTGGTAGCTGTAAGGGAGAGATGAGGAGGGAGGAGGTGAAATGGACTTCATTGTAATGAAATCAGTAATCCCCACATGAAAATCTTATTCACATCATACCCTGGTCTGTTTTTTCTATCATCTAGTAGCTGATTATGTTAAAACCTCATCTCTAATTCAGTGTTCACACTCATCATTAATACATTTATCCTAAAATTATGATGTAAATAGCTAGATCATAGACCAAACTAGTGATTAGAAAAGTCTAGGCAAACCATGAGGAGGTGTTGACTCGACTGACCAATTATATTGCTCTTGCCACTACCCTGGTGGAAAATTCATGGAAGGTTCCTTAAATTGTATCATGTAGTGAGTCAGCCTAACTTAACAAATACCATGCAAGGGTATCACATATGCCTATCTGAAAGCATCTCCCTCAGTTGCTGCCCAAGATAATGATTGCCTACTTTCAAGAGAGTAACTTCCCCTTTCTCAACATATAATATTATATAGTAACAATTTAAGTATAGACACAAATACCTTGATCTTCTGAACTTATGTCACCAATTAGAGGAGGACAAAAGAATGAATAACTGAGTGCTTACAACAAAAAGGAGATTTGATATTCAGTATATATATATAGTATGCTTCTGTGTTATGAATACATATTTAAGAATCATACGGAACCACTCACAGAAAGTTATTTAAATGGGAACTGAAACCAACATGCATGCATGATGTCAACATTTGTGATGGGCACATTAGAGATAATGAGTACACATGTAGGATTTCTTTTGCATATAACGGGATGCTTCATCACATATTGAAGTTGTGTGCTTTAGGGTATTCCCAGAATTTTTATTTTATTATAAATTAATTGCACAAATGAAACTGATGGGACAGTGTATTCACAATGTTTACAACAGAGAATTACAATAAGGTAATAGCTATTGACACTGTACAAGTTAACATAAGAATATATATGTAAGTTTGTTTTTCCTTACCTTTGACATATACTAGTTTTTCTACACAATATCCACTCACTTTATGTGCCAAATTCTTCTCAAAATACACATAGAGATGAAATTGTTATATAGTTCTCTAATAATGGTGCCCAGATTTACTGGCAATCAGTGCATGATGCTTTACTATTACTTTTGCAGAGCTTATGTTGGGCACCAAAGTGCAACTATTTCAATGGCGATATTTCACAGTGTATGTGCAAGGGAAAGCCTCTATAGAGTCAAAAGTTGATCTGGGACAAGGATATGAAATTCTTCTGCTACGTTGCATCAATATATAACTGCACAACTAATTCAACCTGGTGATGATACAGAATATAGCACAATAAAAAACACACGTTCTTTCTTACCCAAAAGCTATAACATGTGTTTGCACAAGATCTAAAATGAATTATTGTCTTGTTATTTTGTGGGTGAATGGGTTTAGATAACATTATTTCTATGAAAGCATGCACAACACAGGACTTTGATGGTGTGGAGGTTATAAGCATTTGATCAATGAAAGTATGGACCCAATGTCTACTAGTCAATACAACCACTTCTGTAGTATAAATATATCTAGATTACAAATAGCCAAAAAGGGGCAGATATTTATCTACAGGAGCTAGCTCATGAACCAAAGTACCCACTAAAGTGTATAAAACTGAGTGAAGACACAGAGATCCCGGACCAGTGGAAGCAGAGGCTACACATGATAAGTCACGGTGCAAAGCAATCACAGTGATGTCTATTGCATCGTACACATAGCTGAGTTTCTTTAGGGGTATTCTTGTTTGACCTCATAGGATAGTTACTAATGACTTCGATGACACAATAGTTAGTGATAAAAAGTGTTTTGGTGGCACAATGAACAAGCATTTGTCATGCAGTCATTCCATCCAGCTGCCAAATTTGTTGACCTATATTGAACATTCAGGTTGAGTTGGCAGAACAAAACAGGTATCAACTTGTGAAAGGGTGGAGGTTCTGGGATGGAGTATGTCTTACTGTTCAGTTCTTTAGATCAGGCTGTTCTATATGGCATTTAATTTTGACTAGTAAAGTGCCCATCCTACAGACAGAAACAACAAATACACAGAGAATCTTACTATAATTTGAGAATTTTTTTTGTTGATTTGTTTGTTCCCTGCCACATACTGGAGGCTTGGGCCTACAAGGCTCAAAAAGAAGAAAAATAAATGAAAAGGAAAGGAATTTGGGCTTGGTTTTGCTGACTTCACTCAGAGTATGTTTACATAATATGGTTTGTATTTATTCATATTTGCATTTAATTAATGGGGGTCTTAATTTTTTTTATAATTTTTCCACACTTGACCAAACATTGATTCACATTTCACAATAACACCATAATAACAATCCATTAGAAGAGCAAAAAGTCATTTGGGCACAATTTTGCTGACTTATGAGTATTTATACAATTGTGGTTTGTATTAAGTGGGATAATTTACTCGGATATAGAGCTGTGACCCCAACCAGGAAATTTTGAAAAAATGCTCCATGGTCAGGGTTGTACTCCAATCTTCACCACACTTCCCTATAACCACCCCACAGTGAGTCTCATGAAACCCTGAAAATTTGAGCAATTTAAGCTCAATTGTCTGGGAGGGATTACAGAACAAACAAAGAAAAAAAAAACAACATATAAATAAAAATTATAGAAAAATGGCCAGACCAGCATTGCCTGCACACACACACACACACACACACACACACACACACACACACACACACACACACACACACACACACACACACACACACACACACACACACACACACACACACACACACACACACACACACACACACACACACACACACACACACACACACCCATTCACTTCCATATGGTTTATATGATGAGCAAGGTAAACCAAACAGCAACAGGATGGGGTGGCGGGAGAGGAGGGGAGGGGGGGGGGGGGGGGCCCCACAGGGGGAATACTGTATAAAGTGGACTGTCTTCTATTTAAAAATTCACTACTGATAATCCTATATAATTTTAAATGCTGCCAGTTAAATAAATAGTTGAACTAAATGCAGACAAAGTGTCTGAGGACAGTATGGTAAAGGATTATAAGATATAGTACCTCCAGTAAATGATATGAATGTGAACCTTGATGCAGTTAGTCTTACTTACATGCAAGCTACACATATCATTGCTATAGCAAAATGGTGCTCCAAACTTGTAAAATTCAATTTGCATGGTTGCTGAACATGAACATGAGGTGGTTGCACACATGCAGGCAAACATACAAACACATATTCACTCACTCTTCAGCATTGTAAAAAGTTTCAGCTTTCACAATTTGTGTTACTATTTTGTTCCCCAATTGCTTCTGTCTTGTTGCACACGACTTCTCTGCCAACTTCTTCTGTGTGTCATTGTGGTAGAATATGGCAGACATGTATTGTTTAGAAGCACTACTAGTTGGATCGTGGTTTTCCCAAAACAGTTTCAGCATGTTGCTGTAGCTGGTGACCTTCGGATCAAAGGTTATTTCGACTGTTTCTGTGTGGTCCCCACTGAGTGAGAAATGTTTTCCAAATCTATGAATCAGGGATATATTTCCTTGGAATTCTCTTCACTCTTTATTATTCTAGAAACTTACAGACTATGATATGATGGTTTGCCCTTCTTCCCCCCAGTGAACCCCACCCTGGTCTTTAGAACCCCCGGGACACAGCCGTACTGTGACTCGGGGAACCAAAATCAGCTCAGAGCTAGAGTAGCCAGCTCAGTCCCATCTTCAGCTATGGATAGAGCAGCAGTCCTATCAACTGTATCTTCAGACATTTTTGAAGAGTTTCCTACATGATTATAAGAAACAGGATATCTGATGTAGCTAGCAAGCTCTATCAAGAATTTCACTCGGTTGAACAAATTTAAATCACACATTTTTTGTTCTATGGAGAGTAAAGAGTGAAACTAGCAAGATGAAAGATGATATTATGCTGTAGCTTATCCAAGTACTACAACAAAAACAATCAAAACATATGAAGCAAAGCAAACAGGACAAAGCAAGAATGAAAAGGAGGAAAAAACAATCCAAAAAATATGACAACACAGAACCCAGTAGTACCATCCAGAAGTATTACTTTTACTTAATTCTTCCTCCTTACCTCGAAATAATTTCTTCACGAAGGACATGTTCACTCTCTCCTCCAGTTTTCTATTTCTCCTTAGATCTATTTCAGCTCACCCCGTCTGCTGAGCCTACCTAATGACGTAATAACTATACTTTGAGCATGCGCCCTGGTTTTGTTAATTGGTTTTTAATTAATTATATATTTATTTTTTACAAGCCATGAAGAGAATTGTTTGCTTTGGTTTCACCTTTGTACCATGCAGTGTGTGGTATGCCTGTGCCATGCTGTGTGTGGTATGCAAATCATTACTGAATTTTATTTAATCATTACGTGATGGTTCATTAAATAAACCACACTCCAAAAGAAGTGTATACAAAGTCCTACTGGTCACATTCCTGGTGCCTGCAACAAAATCAATGCTGGATTGCAACCAGACCCTTCCTACAGCATTCGGTGGTAAAGGGTCTGGCAATCTACACTAATGTAAAACACTGTCACCCTAAAATACCCCCAGTGAGGTCAGTAAAACTGTGAAGCACATGAACCTGTACAATAGCAAAAAGTGGGAATGCATATACAAAGTGGCTTGTGGAATTCCATCCTTGGATGGCCTCTAGTATATTCATATATTTTGTTAAAATAAAGTTTTAAATCATTCAAAATTCATTGAACTCATGGCCATATACACAATACTGAATATTTGAACAATTGCCTATTGGAAATATAATATATCACACATGTTTGTAGTGCCTTCCTGTCACAAGCTTGCCAACTACATATGAGGTCACACCTAGCCCTTACTCAGCCAATCAGCTGATGAGCTTGCGTCATGTGAGAGAAAGTCAAGGGGTGAAATATTCTGTGAGATATGATCTATTGTGATAGCATTGCCAGAATTATCAATGAGTGCTCCACAGACAAGGTAAACACAAGAGGTAGACACACTCCTAGAACATTGCTTGCACACCAGATATAATTTCCCTCTGCCAGACATAATTTCCTCTCGCTCATAATCAAAATTTTGCTGCTTTGGATCTGTAGGAAAATACAGGTGTGTTAGTGCAGGTTAGTGCAGGCATGATCCTGTTTACATTGTCAATCTGTGATGTGCGCTGAAGTAGCATATGCAGAGTCATTAAAATCAGAAAACAAGAATATCACAATTTCAACCCCTTCTGGTTCAACCATGAAGTTGATATACAGGAAAGTATGTGCTAGTACAAGAATGATGATTATCTTGCTAGTAAAGAATAGACATACCAAAATTTATTGTGGTGGAATTCAACATCAGTTTCCTTTTCAGAGGAGAGTAGCACGGTGATCTCTATGTTTACAATTAAATAAGAAGCACAAATGTAAGGACATCCTGTGCCCTGTTGATACTACCTTTACTTCAGGGCCATTTCCATCTTGTTGTAGATGCATACTTCCTCTCACAAAGGCTTCTATCTCATGCTGTCATCAAAGCCTCCCTCCTGTCTTCCACCTCTACATGCTTACCCTTAGTTCTCCCCTCCTCCTCCTCCCCCCCTCCCCTATTTCCCCAGGCATTTATGACTTAGTTATATTTCTTTCTTTCTTGAAAACCTATTCAGTTGATTATTACAGTTTTGTTTGTTTGTTTTTTAATTTCATTAAAATTCCGATCCTTGGGTCATAATAAAATAATCAGCTAAGTATTAGGATGCTTGGAGTGAGTTTCAAAGATAGCTGTTGATTCCTCAGCAATAGTGTTGCCAACCTTGGATGAAGGAAATAACATCAATATTCACCTGTATATAATGATCAGGACTATCTGGTCCTCACTCATACAGATTCAGTCATTTGAAACTCCCTTGAAGCTTCTACACACAGCACAGAGGGACATAAATAATGGACTTAACCTTGGATTAGTCCAGCAATGCATATACACATAATAAAAAGTCTTCATGGAATCAGAGGTGGTCCTGTTGTCTACAACACAAGGTTTCAAAATATGTTTTTGATTGTTGGCAAGTGAACTCTATGAGATAACAGCACATTGGCATAATGTGTTTGTTTCTTTGATTTGTAATCCCCTTGTGAACTGCATTGATTTGTAATCCCCTTGTGAACTGCATTGATTAGTAAACCCCCTCATGAACTGCATTGATTAGAAACCCCCTCGTGAACTGCATTGATTAGTAACCCCCTCATGAACTGCATTAATTAGTAACCCCCTCGTGAACTGCATTGATTAGTAACCCCCTCGTGAACTGCATTGATTAGTAACCCCCTCATGAACTGCATTAATTAGTAACCCCCTCGTGAACTGCATTGATTAGTAACCCCCTCGTAAACTGCATTGATTAGTAAACCCCTCGTGAACTAGTTCAGCCTCAGACCCCTTTATTCACAGCACTGGATGCATTGCATCACCAGCAAACAAATAAAGTTGGTCTGGTGACTTGCCTGTGCATTCCGTGTTCCTTAGGCATCTGTGCAACGCAACCATTCACTCCACTCATTTGGTTAACCAGAACTACATATTCATGAAGTCTTATGTTTTGCATGTAAATATATAGCACCTCGTATCTGGGACAGCATCTGAAACGGTCAGTCACTTAGAAAACTTTTACAGCTTTGGCGGTAGGTGCGGTTGTTTTAAAATCTCATTATAAAATTATTTTGGTCCATAATTAGCTGTGCAGACATTTCGGCACAGGGAGACACAGAATACACAGGCAAGTCACCAGACCCACATTATTTGTGTGCTGGTGATGCAATACATCCAGTGCTGTGAATAAAGGAGTCTGGGACCAAGACTACTCTTGAACTGCAGAGATATGAAAATCCCCCAAAATTGGTATTGATATGTATTTTCATATACAGAAAATGTAGTTTGAAAATTAACAAGCACAGATCTTACAAGTGGTAATAAAAAAATAAATAACAACTTAAGGCAATGTGATGGTGTCACACACACTCACAGAGAGTGGTGCTGCTTCAACCTGGAGGCTTCAAGAAATCTTGACTGGGCCTACCAGGCTTCATTACTCACACAACAAAGCCTAAAAGCTTGTCACAAGCTAACACTAGTACACTGACACAGAAGATTAAACAATAGTTTTAAAAAGTATCATTGGAGGATGTTAAAGCATTGATCAGTTGTACTCGCCACGGCTCACAATCCCTCTGAGCCGATCTTCTACATCAGGCATGAGCTTGAAGGTTGGGAGTTCTGCCTCCAGCTGGTCCATTGTTCCGTTGCCTCCAACGAAGCCGTTGATCCTGCACGCGATGTTGGAGGTTATGAGATCAGCATCAGTGAGTTTAAGGGCCTTCAGGATACTCCTCTGCTGACGTAGCAGGTACTTCTGGTGGTAGCTGTGAGAGGGAGAGGAAAGAAGAGGTGAAATAAGCTCAAATATATATTGGTATACCAGTAACCTCTACAAGGACTTCACATTCGGGCCAGGCAGGGACCAATACTTAAAAATGGGTGTGGTTTGTCACACTCTACAACCTACATTAACATGTTCACAATGTCAGTGCAGGTCAAAATACACACTCACAATTATTACGGTTTTTGACAGACCAGGGTAGGTGTCATCTCTGACCAATGATACTGTTCTTGTCATTCTCCTGATGGGAAAATACATAACATATTGCCTTGACAGACATCTGGAGTCACTCAATGTTAAGAAGCACCCAACAGCCTCCTTAGAAGACTTGTAGCAACTCATTATTTGTTATTGTAATGGTGGTTTGAATATGAAAATGGTTAACTATGGCTAGTATTAGTTTTGTTCTAAATATAGTTGGTTCGAGTCTTTTGGAATTGTTTTTTGTTTTTTATGTGAAACAGGATTCATCTTTTGCTGAGTCCATTTTGAACTTAATTTGTTGTGTAATGTTTGCTGATTGAATAAGAATCGACTCATTGACTCTCAGAGCTTGTTTAAGGAGTGAGTTTGGTGGGCCAGACAAGATCAGCAGACATTATCTCAATACTCTGCCTCTCACAACAAATAGATGCCATACAAGAAGGAAGGAAACCAGGAGTGTCACAAACACACACCAAATATTCAAACTGATGCACATTTGGGTTAAAAGTTTTACAGATGCCTACACAGTTCTTTTCTCTGAATAATCCCCGGAGATAATTTATACTACTGAAAATTTCTGGCAAATAACCCTCTCACTAATGCCTTAATGTTGTTTAATAATGACTTAATGTTGACTTAATAATGTTGAATTGATATTGACTTCATGATGACTTGAGATTGACACAGAGGAAAAAAATGGAAGGAAAAAAGAGGGAAGGAAAAAGATAGAAGGAAAAAAAGATAAAAGGGAAGGAAAAAAAGATAAAAGGGAAGAAAAAAAGTTTGAAGGAAATAAAGACACACACACACTCACTCTTCGGCATTGTAGAAGGTTTCAGCTTTCAATATTCTTGTCGTTATCTTCTTGCTCAATTTTTCCTGTCTTGCTGCACTCGATTCTTCTGCCAACTTCTTCTGTGTGTCATTGTGGTAGAATATGGCGGACATGTACTGCCTGGAGGCGCAACTGGTTGGATTGTGCTTCTCCCAAAATATTTTCAACATATTGTTGTAGCTTGTGACCTTCGGATCAAAGGTTATTTCTACAGTTTCCGTGTGATCACCACTGAGTGAGAAATGGAAACACATCATCATAACCTCCACCCACCCTGCCTCTCCCTGTAGCTGCATGCCCATCAGTGATGACTTACAGATTATGGTATGTCGGTGACTTCTTCTTCCCCCCAGTGAACCCCACCCTGGTCTTTAGAACCCCCGGGACACAGCCGTACTGCGACTCGGGGAACCAAAATCAGCTCAGAGCTAGAGTAGCCAGCTCAGTCTCACCATCAACCATGGACAGTGCAGCAGTCTTGGTAGCCAAGTCTTCAGACATCTTTAGTGGTTTTCCTTGTAGTCTTGTAAATATAGCTATATCAGTGGAATAAAGATGCTGAAAATTAGCAATACTTGCATTGTAACACAGCCATCATTCAAAAACAACCATAACACTAGTCCTCTATTAAAATAGGGATTTTTTATGGTCAACAAAAAAACAGTAATTTCAGTGCCTAGCTAGGCAAGAGCAAAATCGAAACCTTACGTTGGAAACAATTCTTCAAGGTTGACCTAGCAGAATACAGTGACGCACCACCGTCAACAGTAAGAACAGAGCTTTTATTAACGAGAAAATATGAACCGAAGAGTGAAGGATGAAAAATTTGGTAAATTCTGGGTGACGCAAACATCTACCTTGTTTATTTGTTTTGGTCCAGTCACGTGCGTTGTGCTGGTGTAAGGTATTTTTAACCTGCGTCAACCTTTGCTGAGGTTACTTCACGTTAGGATCGACTTATGTTGGGGGATCGGCTGGGTTGATGGGGAAGTAAATTTCAACAAAAAATGGTCAATGAGGAGGAAATAGTCTTACTTCGGCTACAAATGTGACTACCTTTTGCCATCGGTATTAGGTAATTTTAGCACCTAAAAAGATCGTCTTGCACGCAGAAAACAAAAACAGAGATAATAGAACAACCAAAATAATAACTAACAAACAAAATAGTAAATTTTAAAATAACAAAACAAAAAAAAAAATCAAACAGTAAATATATAAATAAATAAAATTTAAAATAAATAAATAGAGAATAATACTAATAAACAAATAAAATAAATATACCTATTTTATATTTTCTTTCCTAAGTATGTTTGTAGTATGTATGTGTGTCTATGCATCAAGGCCAAGTAACCAGGTCAGTGTTATAACTGCATGTGGTTTTGTCATAGCCACACCCTCAGGAAGTTGTTTGGGCTGCCAAAAGCTAATCAAAAAATCGATCAGGCCAAAATTTGGCGTGTGATCTCCAAGTACCCGTTATTGAACACATGGGTGTGGTTAAGAAATAACCACACCCAACAGAAATTTTTTTGTCAATTAAAGCTAATCAAAGGACCAACAAGGTTGAAATTTGACATGTGGTTACCAAGTAACCAGGTGAGCATTATTAACCACATATGGGAGTGGTTTTGTAATAGTCACATCCACATGAAGTCATTTTGGCTACCAAAAGCTAATTAACAGATCAACCAGGCTAAAATTTAGCATATGCTCTCCAAGTAACCGGATGAGCATTATTAACCATATTCGGGTGTGATAATGGCAGTTGTTTTGGCTACCAAAAGCTAATCAAAAAACCAATCAGGCTGAAATTTAGTGTGTGGTCTTGAAGTACCCAGGTAAACATTAACCATATGGGTGTGGTTTGGCCATAGCCACACCTACAGGAAGTCATTCTGGAAGTCAAAGGACTAACACAATTGAAATTTGGCATGTGGTTACTTGGTAACCGGGTGAGCATTATTTAGCACATGTGCCTGTGACATGGATGTGGTTGGTTCATAGCCACACCCATAGGAAGTTGTTTTGTCTGCCAAAAGCTTACTAAAAGACTACCCAGACCGAAATTTGAGTGGCTTCTATGTTTCATGTTGTTGACATTGGTCAGGCAACGCTGGGTATATGCTGCTAGTATAAATATAAAAATAATGAGAGCATCTCTCTTTCCCCCCCTCCCCCCCCCCCCTCCCCCAACCTTAATTTGCCCTCCATTTGTGGAGAAAGAGGTGATACTCATCTACTCAGAAGCCTTATGTACATCAAGGTGTACAGTACCCAGAGGTGATAGGAACAAGGAGTAAAGTAACCAGTGGTGTTAGAACAAGATGTTGTTCCTTGGTACCACTCTTTGACTTGATTTCACAGCCATTCTTGTGGTGACCTCCCAGGAAACACAGACACTTTTCCCAGGCACTTGTATGGCTTAACCAAGAACTTTCTGTGGCACAGTGTGAGTCAATACCACACCTTACCTTCTTCTTCCAACAGCAGGTTGATCACAGGGAGCAAGTAAACACACACTAAACAATAACTACATTCCTTAAGAGTTCCCAATAACTACATTCCTTAAGAGTTCCCAATAACTTTACTCTGTGGTTATGGGGTGTATTCTCTCATGTGCACACACACCAGGAAATAAGAAAGTTGCTGACTACATTCTTCATGTATTTGTTAAGATGTTTCTCCACATGAATGGGTGCTGTGTTCCTCTGTTAAACAAAGCAATCATATTGAATAAAATGTTTATAATAAATAAAGCACACCACAAGGAGGGGTTGCATGTATAGTCTGCAATATTTGCTATTTAATACAACTATGACATGTGGCCATATTTATCTTGTGTCAAGCATGGGCTAATTGTAACAAATATGAACACCAGTCTAAGACCACATTACACACCCACACTTTACCCATTCTATGCAACAAGTATATTTTGCTTGGGATATGCAAATCTGTAGGAGGATGTATTAGATGAGGTTGATATGATGTGTGAAGCAAGTCCAGGGACATCTCTCACATATACTTGTAAAAAGGAGCATAGTGTTGCAAAGCAAGATGTTGGCTGATTTAGAGTTGAATGAAGAAGACCAAACCTGACCATTCTGCACTGGAAGAAAAACAGACAAACAAAACTAAACAAAATAAAGTGACTACAATGAAATGACTAAAGAATAGTTAATTGTCGAGATGGAAATTTCGGGTATTATAAAGTAGACAACCACAATGATGTAAATGAAAAATGCTATTGACAAACTACAAGAAAGAGTGAAGTTGACCAGGCACTTCAAAAAAAACATATAAACCAACAAAAAACAACTAAAAAAATAAACAAAAAAAAATTAACAAAAGCGACTGCAATTAAATGAATAAGGAATAATTCATTGTAGAGATGGAAATTTCAAGTATTATAAAGGGGAGACAACCACAATGATATAAATAGAAAATATAGACAAATTCTAAGGAGGAAAAGTTGATAGATCACTTGAGAATGCATCATTCAACATTCCACTTACAGCTCATGTACACATGGGCAACAAGTCTCTGCCACTTTGTACAAAAGTACGCAGCAAACACATATCAGTCATCATGCATGACTTATCATTGGGTCAAATCTAATGCAACTGAAGGGATCAAGGTACTCAGCCAATAGCATCAACAGCATAAGATTGAAAAGACCACAATAAAAATGGTTCGACCACAACCTGATCTGCTTTCTTGCCCAAGCATGACCCAGATTTCATGTTCAATTTTGACATTAACTCTCCCAGCAGTTCACACGTGGACATAACAATCATGGCTTGTATGACAAACAGCACTACTATGTGCATATTGCAGGAAGTTCATCACATTCTTATTCCTCTATGAGCTGTTTGTACTCTTGTGAAATCATGAGTTCTTTGAAGTCTTCTTTGCTGACATCTTTCAACTTCACCAACCAACCTGCAGCCACACAACATAGGTTGCCTCATACAACTCTTCCAAGGTGAGAGGGAAGTAATATCAAGGTAGTGTTCTTTCACCACTATCATGACATATCCATATCAAGGGGTGTGGTCACCCTATTTTTCTCTTCAACAAAGCATGACTTACCCAGTTCGTATGGGTCCTTATTGATGATATCTGGTGTCTCCTCCAGGTTAGTGTTAATTTCTACCACAGTTCCCCCAACAGGGGAGCAGAGATCTGCAGCTGCTTTTACACTTTCCAATACACCAAGATGTTCTGTGGGGGTGGAGTGCATTAATTGGATTTACATCGCAACTCCAAGTTGTAGATAATAAACTTACCATCTTTAAGTAGTTCATCTCCTACTTCAGGTAGCTCAACAAAAACTATATCACCAAGTTTTTCCTATCCAATAACATAAATATAAACACAGGTGATAAACTCATCACAAGTTCAAATCTATACTACTGAAATTAAAAAATTGAAATAGATTGAACAGAGCTAAAACAATAAAATGGCCTGACAATACCTGAGCATAGTTTGATATACCAACTGTAGTAATCTCAGAGTCTTTGGTAGAAGCCCATTCGTGAGATTTAGAGTACAGATAGCCACTTGCTGCAACATTAAAATATTACTTTTATAAAGGATGCATTTGTTGAATAACAATTTACTTGGCTCCTTATATTGTTCCTGGCAGTAGCTTCTTTTAATGTTGGCCGCCCTCTGGTGTACTGGTAGAGCGGAATGAGATGGGCAAAGAGACCGCCCAAGCACTGGAGAACACTTGGAAATGTTCCAGCACCAAGAGTGCCCCAATTGGAAGAAGCGCCTGGAACAGACTGTAGTCATCGCAGGAAGAGCTGCTAGAGTGTACTAGCAACTATTACACTCTCCAGCCACCCTCAGGGCCCTTTTTAGCACAATGGTGGCACTTCCAGGGTAAAGTTACTTCGTTGTTCCTGTTACTCGGTAAAAGGGGTGTGTAGGGGTCTGGTGTGCACGTGACAAAAAAAAAAAAAAAAAAAAAAAAGGAGCGGGAGAAATAACTCATAACTTGCTGGCATGCTGACAGGGTCAGTAGGCAGATCTAGTACTATAATTCCCAGAGTCCATCTAACAGTTCTTCCAATGATCTCCAAGATTACTTTTATTCCTCCCTGAGAGCTAATAAGGGTGTGATGTAGGTAAAGGGTCGTCTACTTCGTGCTTCAGTACGCGAAGTATACAGAATAATTATACGTAACAAATAACAACAACCCAGAAAAGGTTTGAATGACGTCACCTAATACGTGGCTTAACAGGAGGAGACACCGACGCTTGTTTTGAATTTGAGGTAGCTGAATTCTTGTCCTAGTAAAGCTGAGCGCTGGGGTGATTGTTTCAACCGTGTGTGGTGAGGAGATGGCAAAACTGATTATTAAAGCTGCCAATGGTCAAGTTGATGATTTTAGGGTGGAAGCTCCTCCGGCTTGGACTATTCTTGAGCTAAAACGATTCTTGTTCAGACATTACCCCAGCAAACCGGTAAGTATAACTTGGAAACTGTCCATTATCTTTCTGATACACTTATCAGAACAAGTAACAACATGAACTTTCTAAATGACTTTATATTTTTGCTATGTTCATCAGGAAATAATCAGTCAAAAACTGATTTGTGGTGGTAAACTTCTTCAAGATGGAAGTAAAATTTCTCAATTATTTTCAGTGGTTGATGGTTTGACTGAGCACTCCCTAGTAATTCATCTTGTGGTGTATGAGCCCTCAATATCTGCCCCATCCCCTACTGTCTCTGTATCCACTTCATCTACTGGTGCAGTGGATGCACCTAGGAGAGATCATGTGACTTCACTGGCTGAGAGAAATGATCATGTGACTTCACTGGCTGAGAGAAATGATCATGTGACTTCACTGGCTGGGGGAAGTGCCGACCAAGGGCAGGCTGGTGGAGAGAGAGAGGAACCTACTGTTGCTCAACCAATGGAGGTGAGGTGGTCATACAAGAGGGTAAGGTGAGAGGGCTGTCTGAGGGACCTTGTGTGGGGACCAAAATCCTCACTTTTTCTCTCTTGGGAGGATGGTCAATTATTTTGAAAAATATATATATATATTTTTTTTTTAATATTTGATGGGTGGTAGGGTGGTTGGAAGGATTAAATGTGTTATCCTCTGACTGGCAATCACCGTGGATAGTTGACTTCATCCAGAACAGGATAATGTGACAAGTTCATACCAACCTGGCAGAGAACTGTTCTTTAAGCTCTTCATTAAATTTCTTGGTTCTATTGTATTTTATGATTAGCGAAAATCCCGCCCTATTGGAGGTTTTTCTGCCTCCTGTGGTTGCAAACTTTTTCAGTTTGCTTAATGTCTTATATAGGAGGTGGAGGGGTGTTGTGGGGAATTGCCACATTTCTAAAATATATATTATGAATGCACCTCTAGTAATTAGTGTTTGTTTGTTTTTTTACTTCCTGTGTGGTTTTTAGCACAACTTCTAGAAAGTCCTTTTTCAAAACAACTTCAGATTACAACTTTTTGGTTTACTGATGAATAGGAAAGTTTATTTAGTGGCCCTACACCCTAGCCCTAACTACATTTTCCCAAACTGGGCCAGTGGTCCTGTGAACAACCCCTGAAAATTTCGGGGCGATAGGTCCAGGCATCGGGGAGAAGCGGTAAACACACACACACACACACACACACACACACACACACACACACACACACACACACAAATTTGAACGATGTGGTGATCTAACTTACACCATGGTTGAGTTAGTAAATCAATACCAAGAATTATTTGTATAGAAACAAAAAGGAATGAATATAAGAACATAACCTTCCACACAAAATATAATATGTACAAATTAATACCCTGCTATCACAAAGTTCAGTTTTTGTAGTGTTGCTGTTGGTAGTTGACCTTAAGAAGTTTTGTCAAGAAAGAAATCGCAGCCTTCAAAGCTTTGATGATTGGTGTAAGTCTTCTCTTGCTCAGCACACAGACAGGGATGGGGGATTGGCTGCTAGCAGACCAACAAGCATTCTCATCAAAGCTATCTAAAGGGGTTGGTTTTATGAGACTCTAAACCATGGCCATACAGTTTTGTCATTACATCATCACAATGAAATCATTTTCTGTTTCCAAGGCAGTCAGCAATGCATGAACACTGTGCATCTCTAGTGTACATAGTTGCCGGCTACATAGATTGCTCCAGCAACCTCAAAAGTTCAATTGTTCTAAATTATTTTATGCTATAGAGGTTCATTGTGCATTTTTCAGCCCTGAAATCTTAGAAATAGAAACATTTTCCCGGGACGTCGGTATGCACCCCCTGTTCTGGTATAATCCCAGGAAATCTGGGATGGTTAGCAGGTATGCATTCATAGAAAAATGACCTGATTGTGTTTAGTTTCACCTATCAGTTCAATTGGTTTATTATTGACATGCATGTTGGGTGAAGTGAAGCACTATGCCAGCCAATATAGGAATAGACATGGGTGGTGGTGGTTGGTTTTGTTCTAGTCTTTTTAGGGGGGGGGGGGGAGGAGCGGGGGAATGGGAGGTCAACGCTGCATTTAGATTGTGTAGTCATGCATTACTGTAAGTAGTGGGAGTGTGTGTATATGTTACTCAACCTTACCAGATTTTAAAGGTAGGCTATTAGACTTTGTTGTATTTGTATGTGTTTTGTTGTTGTTGTTTTTAGCCGCAACTTGCTAATCCGTGGCTGAGGTACAGAGGGGGAGGAGGGATGGTGAACTTTCAAAATAATATCCAGAATCTTCCGATGATTGTCCCTGGAGCAGGGGGCTACCCTTATCCAATGGCCCCTCCACAGCAGTTCTACATGCCCCCCTATGGGGCAGCCTACTATGCCAATCCTCTTCAGCAGTGGAACTACCCCTACTACCAGCCCAGGTAAAGGGTCACCAACAGGTCATGTGACTCATTTTATATGCACAGCACACAATGAATTGCTTTAGTTCCTCTTCTTATGGAGTAGAAAATGTGTAGTTTTATTTTGTGGTGTCACTGTTAGTTTTGTGTCTGAAACACCTGGTAGTTTACTGTTTGAGTTGTAATGTTATTATTGTGGTTAACTGTACTGTCTATATATTGTAATTAGCTTACTGTTTATTTTAATCTTCTCTTCTTTCTTTTTTTTTTTTTTGTCCTCTCCATCTTAATGTGTGCATTCCATAGTTATATATAATGTGTTTACTGAACTCCCTGCCAGAACGTCCAATCACATTTTTACATGCTGATATAATGTTGTTGCCATTAGTTACAAGTGCATGCATGTGCATATCCATTAGCAGTGGTGAAGGGATGACCGTTAGTCCATATCAAAGATGGACCAGTGAAAATATCATGTATTACTACCGTGTCATCCTTTTTGTTCCCCCCCAACCGTATCCTGATTTCTGTTTCACCCGTGCCTACTGCAGAGACCTTGGACAGGATGGAGAAGTCTTGGATGGAGATGTTGGGGGAGATAGGCATCCATTGGATCTTGTTGGCAATCCTGAAGCACGCAATGACCTGCCTGTACCTGACGACCCAGAGGACATGCCCATGAATGCCCCCGGGGGCATGGGGATGATGGTTGGGGGCGGGGGAGGAGAGGACATGAGGAGGCGTGACATGGTGGACTACCTCTACATGTTCATGATGATTGGATTCCTCGTCCTGGTGGCCTACCTCACTGGTTCCCTGGGCCGACTGCTCATCTTTGTCTCTGGGATTATCTTCATGCTGCTGTAAGTGAGAGAGTCTGTGTGAGTGAGAGAGAGTGTATGTGTGTGGCTGAGTAGTTATGCTCTTGAACTAACAACCCCTGGGTTGTGAGTTCAAACCCAGCACTGACAGGAAACTTTCCTGCCCTTCAACATCTTCCCACACCAGTCCACCCAGCTATGATGGGGGACCTGGAATTTTCTGGGGTGCAAATTCACTGGCCATTGCTGACCACAAATGTTTCTTTTCTCTTTTTATTTTATCAAATCTGTATGCATTGGAATAATTGGAATTGGTATCCAATCTCCCAATGGATGTAAAGTCTTCTTAAAAGACATAAGCTGACATATCCTATTGCCAGTGATCAGCTAATGTCCCTCACACACACTGGCACGAGAAATTCATTTATGATTATGATGAGTCATGAACCACTGGAGGGAATTCCCTCTTATCTACAGACAGTGGTTAGTTCCACTGGAGGGAATTTCCCCTTATCTGCAGACAGTTGTTGGTTTACACTTGAGAGTGTTAAATTGATCTGAGATTACCTTTTATTTTTTTAATATTTTTTCTCTCTGTTCCTGGAGGGTGGTCCAAATAGTCTGCGAGGGTAGTCCAGATATTCAAAGAGATAAAAGGTAAACAACAACAACAAACGATCAAATTGACTCAGTCTTGCTATTCTGATACTATATACCAAGTATATAGCAAGTGAGTGAGTACAGGTTGTAAGCACGAGTGTAACACCTGTGACATAGTTGTCAAATGACTAGTAACTTGTGATGCAGCTTCATGGCTACCTGGAGTCACTGCTTTCCATCAAAGTCCAGGAGCAGCTCTGTGCCGGACAGTTACTAGATCATTAAGAAGCACCGATGGTAGGATCTGTGTGAAGAAGAAGAAATAAGGAAGGATGCTCATCAAAATCATGAGCTACAAATGTCTAAAGTGCTATAAAGTCCTATCAGTCCATTTTGTTGAGTCTCTGCTCGAAGACAATAGTCTGTGCTGCCTAGCAGATGGAAAAGAAGTGCCTTATGAAGTAGATGACCCTCTGAACCTCTTTGTTTGGGGGGGAACACTGCAAAGAATTAATGTAAACAACTGCCTTATACACAAGCAACGATTTTTCAAGAATACACATGGCCATAGCTACACACTGCCATAAATACACTATTAGATTAGGTGAAAGTGCATTTTAAAGAACACATAATGACCACAAGTGGAATTCCAATATTCAATTCATGAGCTGTGATGGTATGAGTCCATAATTAATTTCACATATCAAATTTTCTAAAAGCCTCTGAGGAATTTGAGCATAACTCTGGCCCACACTCCTGCTCTGTGATGTGTGGTGAAGCTTCTGGAGGCTCTTGTACTGCGCTGCAGTGGGGGTTGACTGTAAGAGGGGCTGACTGTACAGAGGGGTTGACTGTAAGAGGGGCTGACTGTAAGAGGGGCTGACTGTACAGAGGGGTTGACTGTACAGAGGGGTTGACTGTAAGAGTGGCTGACTGTACAGAGGGGCTGACTGTAAGAGGGGCTGACTGTAAGAGGGGTTGACTGTACAGAGGGGTTGACTGTAAGAGGGGCTGACTGTACAGAGGGGTTGACTGTACAGAGGGGTTGACTGTACAGAGGGGTTGACTGTAAGAGTGGCTGACTGTACAGAGTGGCTGACTATAAGAGGGGTTGACTGTAAGAGGGGTTGACTGTACAGAGGGGTTGACTGTACAGAGGGGTTGACTGTACAGAGGGGTTGACTGTACAGAGGGGTTGACTGTACAGAGGGGTTGACTGTACAGAGGGGTTGACTGTACAGAGGGGTTGACTGTACAGAGGGGTTGACTGTAAGAGGGGTTGACTGTAAGAGGGGCTGACTGTAAGAGGGGCTGACTGTAAGAGGGGCTGACTGTAAGAGGGGTTGACTGTAAGAGGAGCTGACTGTAAGAGGGGCTGACTGTAAGAGGGGCTGACTGTACAGAGGGGTTGACTGTAAGAGGGGCTGACTGTACAGAGGGGCTGACTGTAAGAGGGGTTGACTGTAAGAGGGGTTGACTGTAAGAGGGGCTGACTGTACAGAGGGGTTGACTGTAAGAGGGGCTGACTGTACAGAGGGGCTGACTGTAAGAGGGGTTGACTGTAAGAGGGGTTGACTGTAAGAGGGGTTGACTGTACAGAGGGGTTGACTGTACAGAGGGGTTGACTGTACAGAGGGGTTGACTGTACAGAGGGGTTGACTGTAAGAGGGGCTAACTGTAAGAGGGGCTGACTGTAAGAGGGGTTGACTGTAAGAGGGGCTGACTGTAAGAGGGGGGGCTGACTGTACAGAGGGGTTGACTGTACAGAGGGGCTGACTGTACAGAGGGGCTGACTGTACAGAGGGGTTGACTGTACAGAGGGGTTGACTGTAAGAGTGGCTGACTGTAAGAGGGGTTGACTGTACAGAGGGGTTGACTGTAAGAGGGGCTGACTGTAAGAGGGGCTGACTGTACAGAGGGGTTGACTGTAAGAGGAGTTGACTGTAAGAGGGGTTGCCTGTAAGAGGGGCTGACTGTAAGAGGGGCTGACTGTAAGAGGGGTTTACTGTAAGAGGGGCTGACTGTACAGAGGGGTTGACTGTAAGAGGGGCTGACTGTACAGAGGGGTTGACTGTAAGAGGGGTTGACTGTAAGAGGGGTTGACTGTAAGAGGGGCTGACTGTAAGAGGGGCTGACTGTAAGAGGGGTTTACTGTAAGAGGGGCTGACTGTACAGAGGGGTTGACTGTAAGAGGTGTTGACTGTACAGAGGGGTTGACTGTAAGAGGGATTGACTGTAAGAGGGGCTGACTGTAAGAGGGGCTGACTGTAAGAGGGGTTGACTGTAAGAGGGGCTGACTGTACAGAGGGGTTGACTGTAAGAGGGGCTGACTGTAAGAGGGGTTGACTGTAAGAGGGGCTGACTGTAAGAGGGGTTGACTGTAAGAGGGGCTGACTGTACAGAGGGGTTGACTGTACAGAGGGGCTGACTGTACAGAGGGGTTGACTGTACAGATGGGTTGACTGTACAGAGGGGTTGACTGTACAGAGGGGTTGACTGTAAGAGTGGCTGACTGTACAGAGGGGTTGACTGTAAGAGTGACTGACTGTACAGAGGGGTTGACTGTAAGAGGGGTTGACTGTACAGAGGGGTTGACTGTAAGAGGGGTTGACTGTAAGAGGGGCTGACTGTACAGAGGGGTTGACTGTACAGAGGGGTTGACTGTACAGAGGGGTTGACTGTAAGAGGGGCTGACTGTACAGAGGGGTTGACTGTAAGAGTGGCTGACTGTACAGAGGGGTTGACTGTACAGAGGGGTAGACTGCAAGAGGGGCTGACTGTAAGAGGGGTTGACTGTAAGAGTGGCTGACTGTACAGAGGGGTTGACTGTAAGAGGGGCTGACTGTACAGAGGGGTTGACTGTACAGAGGGGTTGACTGTACGGAGGGGTTGACTGTACGGAGGGGTTGACTGTAAGAGGGGTTGACTGTACAGAGGGGTAGACTGCAAGAGGGGCTGACTGTAAGAGGGGCTGACTGTAAGAGGGGTTGACTGTAAGAGTGGCTGACTGTACAGAGGGGTTGACTGTAAGAGTGGCTGACTGTACAGAGGGGTTGACTGTACAGAGGGGTTGACTGTACGGAGGGGTTGACTGTAAGAGGGGTTGACTGTAAGAGGGGCTGACTGTACAGAGGGGCTGACTGTACAGAGGGGTTGACTGTAAGAGGGGTTGACTGTACAGAGGGGCTGACTGTAAGAGGGGTTGACTGTAAGAGGGGTTGACTGTACAGAGGGGTTGACTGTACAGAGGGGTTGACTGTACAGAGGGGTTGACTGTACAGAGGGGTTGACTGTACAGAGGTGTTCACAAGGAGGATCCTACACTACTCTTCTCAGATGGTGCAAAGTTACACGCTCTGCACTCTCTCTGCACTGGGCTTGACCTCGCATTTCTTGCTACTATTGCTTCCTTCCTCTGTGGGGGGGGGGGGGGATATATATATATATTCTGTTAATAAGGGGATTACATCATGGAGGCGGCAGCATTACTTCACCATGTGATACACTCTGACTACACTGAGGTGAGCACTGATGCATACTGCATACAGGGACACACACACTCCAGACAACTGAGCAACCTGTGTTGTCTCTCTCCTCTGTTCTGTTTCAATTAAGCTAAAATCTCATTAAATATCTATTTTTAATGTTGTGCCTGTGTGTATGAGTGTGGTGAGCCTCTGACATTATGCTGACCAAATGTGAATACAACAGGGTGTGTCATTCATCCCTGATGTATAGACTGTAGATTTTAGCACAACCACAAATTGCGATAGGTACAGGGTGGTCAGTGTTTCACACTCATATTTACAGCACATAGACAATTAATGGTTTATGGCTCTCTCTCTCTCAATGCAACACTATATTTTAATCAATTTCAGATCACTTTTTTTTCCCCTCCTGGTTTTGGTAGGGGACCATTCACTGAATGTCTTTTTATAATCTTCCCTGAGGTGTTAATACACCATGGCAACAATGGAATGCTGGTGCAATGGTCGCAATGGCAACAAAGCGATGCTCTCACAGGCGCAATGTGCAAGTGTTTCCTCCTCACCTTGCTGCCTATTCTGCCTGCTGCTGTCGTGTTCATGTGCTCACACTGCAGTCTGAGACATGGGCAAGAGGAGAGGGTGTGGGGGAGGACTTGTACCCACACCAAGCACAGTTTGGTGAGTGTAGGCATCTCTTTACATTCGATTGGCCCCTCATGTGTGATGACAGCTGGATGGATGCAATGACAGCTAGATGGGTAGACTGAAGCAAGTGTATTGTCCCATCTCAACTCACATCTGTGCTTCTTAGTTGCACATGTGATGATAACTTTGGTTGACAAAATTATCTTAAGGTGCCTTGAATATTTCTTGGAGCTTGTTCAAATGGAAAAACACAGGGAAAGGTCCAAATGCTTATAAGAATCTATCTGCCTATCCACCACTCTATCCATCAGTCTGCATTATTAATCTGTTAGAAATAATATAATAGATATTATTAACCAAAAAAAACTAAGAACATGCCAATTGTTCAGACCATTATAATTTCCAAAAGTTTGGTGTGATATTCAACACAAAAAAAAATGGAATGAGAGGATTCTCTCTTTTCTTTTCTTTTTTTCTTTTTCTTTTTTAAAAAATTTTTAAACGGGGCAGCTATGTTACACTGATCAGTGGAAGAAAGGAGTGATAGTTGATGGTGGTCAGAATGTCCATGTACAGCCAAGCTCTACTGCAGCATGGAACGCTGCACTTTCTCATCAGCTCTGACTTCCTATCCCATGTGCATCTGCACAAACTAACTGTTCTGCTAATGAAGACGTCTTGAATAATTATGTCAACATTGTGAGACATCGGAAAAACTTATTTCCTCCCTTGAGGTTTTCCACAAAGAAGTACTAATGGAGGTGCCCTATACCCTCAGAAGACTCCACACCATGATCTAATTACTCCTATCTGAACTCATAGATATAAGTATATATAGATATGGAAATATAGAAATTACTGGAATCTTTCATTTTCATACCACACATTCTGATTGGTTATTTCTTTTCTCTGAGTTTGTCACATGAATGTAATTCTATTAGAATTCGCCTTCCTTCCCCCCCCCCCCCCCCCCCCCCAACATTAATATTATATGGCAGCATATTTGAATGATTGTTCAGTCATGAGTAAATCACTTAAATGAATATGTGCATGCATTCCATTGGTGGCAGTTGTGTTATTACATGTTGTGTGTGTCTACAGGAACCAAGCTGGTCTCTTCAACCTCCAGCGCAGGCGAGTGGGTGTTCCTGACGACGCCCCAGTCCCTGTTGCAGATGAGCAGGACCAGGTGGAGCCAGACCAGGTGGAGCCAGACCAGGTGGAGCCAGACCAACCTGATGTGAGCCTCCAAATATGTGGATATAGTTTCTGATATTTGCTTCTTGTTTTGACATTATATTAATCACAACAAAAATAGACATATCTAGAGTCTAATATCTCTACACATATTTCTCGTGCAGCAGGTGTGTGTCCATGCGTGAAAGACACTTGTCTATTTTGTGGAGACTAAACTGTGATTAGCAATCGTGTTTGTGCCAACCACTCAATGCACTGCTGCAGGAGAAATCTAGTGTAGTCTGATGTCATCACCATGGCATGTGTTGCACAGCTAACCTCTAATTGTGATCAGCTCTATTTAGTATGATGTCTTTGCAGACATGTTGTCAAGTGTTTCCAAGGGGAAGAAAGCAAAACATGGGGATGTGGCCAAGGAGAATTAATGGCAAGCATAATGAGTCTGGTTATCATATTTTTCTTTGTATGCAGGCGGAAGAGAGGATGGCTGACCCAGAAGGTCCTAACCCTGCAGCTGCTCGTGCACCACCTCAAGAGCCCACCCATCACACCTCACCTCCTCCCCCTCCAACTGCCGATGGGGACCAGCCAGTGCAAGGGTTCCTGGCCACCATCATGGTCTTTGTCACAGCATTCTTCACCTCCCTGGTTCCTCAACAGAGACTTCATGTCAACTGAACTTCCATGTCTATGAACAAACTATACCCTGATATTGAAATGATATGCTGATTGATGAGGTGCCTATTAAATTATTATTATTGTGCTGAAACTGATGGAATCCATGAATTTTCTACCTGTTCATTAACCAATTGAAGAACATTCATGTACAAACTATGTAAATTATTATTCTTCAGAAACTAATTATATCCGTGAGATATATTATCTTCTCCCTAGCCAAAACATCTGGTAGTTAAAAAGTGTTATTTTAGTGTGGTGCAAAGTTTAATTGATTTTGGTATTATCCCTCCGATATTGTGGTTGAATGCGGATTCCCTTATGGTCAGGCAGCTCAGCCAATTAGGTCGGAGGAGCCAAAGTGAATGGAATTACTATTATGAACGGTGAAGAAAATGTGCACAGTTGGTTTCGCAACCCCTACTCCAGTTCATCCTAGAGGATATTTCTGTGAGAAACTACTGCTAAGCGGGAGAAGGCTGAACTTGAAAATTCAGGTCCAAGTTGTGCAGCGGGTGGGAGAGTTGAGGTGGAACTATTAACCGACATTGTGCAAGCAGGCTTGAAGTCTCCGGTAAGAAGTGTTCCGTACGGCAGTTCCATCGAACGTATCTCTAGACTATTCTAACTTGCAGATCCTTAAATTCAAGCTCACCATTTATTATGCTGCAAGTTAGCAAGCTAGATGCTCCAGCTCTACTAGCTTGAGCAAGCACAGTTATAGCAGTATTAAAGTGTTAACTTCAGATTTATTCACTATAGCTAATGCCTAACTCCATTTCTGTTATTTTGTTTGTTTGTTTTCTATCCCTTACAGCAACATCTTCCTTATGGATTATATTCCAACCAACCACAAGTCTGGAAGGGTGGGAATTAACCACTACACTTCTTCCATCCATCTAACAGACTTAATGCAGCATGAGATGCCATCACCTCTGCCAGGAGCAAGGACTCATTCCCTTCCTCTCTCTGCTTCTTCTTCCTTCCAGACCACAGAGTTCTGCCGAAATTGCCACTTTCAATTACACACTTTGAACAGCTACTCTGCCATTTCTCTCTGCCCCAATTGCAATTCTCCACTCCCTCCCTCTGGGAATTCTTACATGCAACCTGCCAACATGCACCACACTGCCTCCATCCCCACACCCCTCACTAACGAGGTGGATGGTGGATTCAGCCATCAGTACCGATCATTATCACTTGCCATGGGTGGCCAAACCTCACAGAAGAAGCGGGTACAAGGTACAGCAGGACCCCGTCTCAATGGTACCAACATGGACTTATTTAAGATGGCTTCTATCTTAGACGCACTGGACAATACTCAAGTGTCTGAGAATGTCACCAATTTTGGCACCTCAGGCAATGGTATAGGTGCTAATAATGGCCATTTTCCGAGTACCACTAATGGGCTAGCACGCAATGGAGGCTCACTAGATACAATTCCTCCTTCCCTCATGGGGCACGACACGCCACTAGACAGGACTCACCCTCCTCCCTTCTCTTCCTCCCCACACCATCTGATGCATGAGTGCAGGCATGCCAACGGTTTCTATGAGGAGCGTCTTTGTCCAGGCCACAAGCAAGTTTGCCCCACACAGAAAGAAAACAACCTAGTCAATTCTCCTTGTGAACCACATTCAAGCAATCACACGTCTATGATGCCAAAGACCAACCTCTTCCGGCCTCTATCCGATGAGCCTGTCCTGACCATTGAAGAGAGTGAAATGGAATCCTGCACAAACCATCCTGAAGAAAAGCTGGCGTACTTTTGCATAATATGCTATAATCTTAAATGCAGGGTCTGTGTCAGCACTGAGCATGCTCACCATGACTGCATTAAACTCCAGGAATCATACTCTCACTTGAAGCCGGGGATTAAGGATCTTCTAAGAAAGACTCGAGTTGAACTTAACCTGCTACAGTGTTCGCTCTGTGATGTGCAGAAGATGAATGCTAGGGTGAGTGAGAAACAGCAAGAAGCCATCGATAGTGTTAGGCAGATATTTCATTATCATCGTGAGGCTGTAACTGCCCAAGAAAACAAAGTAATTTCTCAGATAAATGACATTGCCAGTAAACGAACAAGCTCAATTAACAGTGAAGAGAAGAAGATCATGGCTGCTGTAGACTCCCTCTGGTTGCTCTCCCAAGCTGGTGATGAGATCGTGCAGGACAGAAATAAATCCAAAATGCTGATGTGTCATCACCAGCTCAGCAAGGAGTTGGACAGGTGTCACTGCTACATGAACTCTCTTCTCTCTCCCATTGAAGATGACAGCTTTATCTTGAAGTCTAACCTAGCTGGCACCCAATCCTCACTGAGGAACCTCTGCACCTTGACCACACCCCCTTACCCTTCCCTCTGCTCCGCCATGGGAGATGGACTATCTCACCCTTGCGTTAACCGGTTGTGTACCGTAGTCCTGACCACAAAGGATCGTGCAGGAGAGCCGTGTGTGCACGGAGGGGAGCGCTTGTTTCTGCAGTTTAGACCACTTCCCTTAAGCGACAGCAGCAGGGTGGATGTTCGCCCTGGTTTCCATGACCACCAAAATGGCTCCTACTCGATCACTTTCAAGCCCAGGGTAATAGGGCAGCATCAGCTGGAGATAGCAATCCGTGGTCAGCACATCAAAGGAAGTCCTTTTATTATCTCTGTGAGCGGAAAGATGGAATACCAACATTTTGGAATGGATGTGCAAGTATTTGGCTCTGAAGGTTCCGAGGATGGGCAGTTTTGTCGGCCCTGGGGCGTGTGCTGTGACCAGCATGGCAACATTGTAGTTGGTGATAGGAGCAACAATCGTATCCAGGTCTTTGAGATGAGTGGAGTTTTCAAGCACAAGTTTGGCAAGAAGGGAGTTGGTCCATGCCAGTTTAACCGACCAGTGGGTGTGGCTATTACCCGTGAAGGTCATGTGATAGTGGCTGACAAGGACAACCATCGAGTCCAGGTGTTGAAGCTTGATGGAACTTTTCTCTTCATGTTTGGTTCCAAGGGAAACAGCGATGGGCAAATGGTCTACCCTTATGATGTAGCTGTCAACCAGTCCGATGGCAGGATTGCTGTCACCGACACAGGCAACCACAGACTTCTCATCTTTAGCTACGACGGGATCCTCCTGGGAAAGTTCGGCTACAAAGGTTTCCTATGTGGCCACTTTGACTCGCCTCGCGGGATTACTTTTAACAACGAGGGTCACATTCTTGTGTCTGACTTCAACACCCACCATGTTTTGGTCATCCATCCAGACGGCACAACTGCTCGCATCCTCGGGAGCCAGGGTGGAGGTGACGCCCACTTCAAGCGCCCCCAGGGCATGGCCGTCGACCACATGGGGAATATCGTCATTGCAGACACTCGAAACAATCGTATCGTCATCATGCACCCGAGCGGTCAATTTGTTGCCAAGTTTGGAGTGGCGGGATTGGGTACCGGCCAGTTTGATAGGCCAACCAGTGTAGCCGTCTTGCCTGATGGACATGTGGCAGTGATGGACTTTGGAAACTCTCGTGTCCAAATAGTCTAGATATACACTTATTTTCAGCAGATTGTAATTTCCACCCCCCCCCCCCCCCTTAGGTATTAGAGTCTGTTGTTAGTTCATATTTTATCATGCTCCATTTCATGAGGACATGTACAAATCAATCCCAGCAAAGTGATTCTTACACACTTTACATTATTGATAATAATTTTTTTCCCCCCCTTCTTTGATTTCTTTGTTTTATTGATGGTTGACACTAGATCCAAAGGCCACCTCTTCTTCTCTGCCCACTGTTCATTCATTTCTATGGTAGCGTCATTTTCACTTGGCACTTTGCAGCTTCAAAGTGGCAGTTCCATATTGCTGCACGTGTTGTGTTATCTACTGCAGCCTTAAGTGGTGTCCACGTCAGTACTAGTGTGTGCCAGGAATGCAATTGTCACCATGAGTGGTGGGACAGTGAGTGTGTATAAACACACTGCATATTCCAACTTCACCATTGAAAAGCTACATTTGCTTACAATAGGAAAATGTTCACAATTGCATATGCTGGCTGAGTTGGTTTTTATTAATATAAATTATGCACATAGTATGATAAATGTGGTTATTAATGTTCCTGAGAATCATCTGCATAACAATTTCTGATTATAGCTATCCAGAAAATAGGGAAAGTGGGGGGGGGGGGGGGGGGGGGGGGGGGATGGGGTTATAGTTATACATACCTATATGGAGTATATGATAAACACATTTCAATTTAATAGAATATTTTAATGAGTGCTTTATATTTTGTGCTTGTCATGAATAATTGTGCCAATTGGAATACTAATCCCAAGAATTGCCTTCCATTAAAATCATGCCATTATGTAATTACCTAATTAGGACCTATGAACTTAATATTTAGTTACATTTTCAAAGGAATCTGGCCTATTAAAAATCAATGAAATAAGGGAAGAGAGAGAGAAAGTGGTACTCCAGCATAGTCCAGAGTAAGAATTGTAATTAAGTAATTATATTATATGCCACAGTCTATCTTTCTATGCATTGAAAGTGGTTATTGTCTAGATGCATGCAGTGGATCAAGAATAATTGATGTCAGGACCTCCTATACTGTGTGCATGTAGTATATGTACCTGAAAAAACCATCACTTCTTGGGTTAATTCTGCCACTATTAACTTCTTGACATGATTTTGAAAAAGTGAAGCGATTTTTTTTTTGATACAATTTTATTATTTTATAATTTACCTTTTGGCTTATGAACTGCTGCTGCCTGTATTATAAGTCGACCAACTGCGCTGATAATAAAGGAACATGGGGAAGTCCCCAAAATGCATGGCTTTTAACATTTTTTACTTCAGTCTTATCCAATCCTATACAGTTCTTCTTGGGCCAAGGGCAGAGGATGAGCAGCACCTCTGACTATACTCAATCAGTAGTAAAGCACACAGTTAAATCTGGTCACTTACTACTAATGAAGTGCTTCCAATACAAGCTCCCCCCCCCCCCAATCAGAATGACTGCATTTTCCCACAGCATTTTATATATAGCTATAAAATATATATGGAGCTATAATGGTGAGTGTGTGTGACTCAGATACCAATATAGAAGGAATCTTTGTTGTCATGACACTTGAATCTGGTGAGGGTGAACCAGGGAATGCTTCCCTCATCCCAAATACGATATGTTACCCTCCTAAAACATGTAACAAAAATGTGGATGATTTAACCCACTTATGAAATCACCTGGGAGAATTGTCTGGAACACAAGACCACTTGGAATTATCTTCTAGAACAGGCATATAATGCATTTTATTCTATTACTGAGATCAAGTTGTTATAAGGTGAACTTAAGATCAACTTCGAACAACCATAATTTCTCAACCGAATTTCCATAGAAGTGGTTTTGTACTCAAAAACTAGATATCTGTGTGCTTAAAAAAAAATCACAAAAAAATCCATAAAATAATCAGGAAGAAAAAAACAATTCCCCCCCATTCCCCCCCCCCCCCCCCCCTGTTGCTGTTGCAATGTTTAACTTTTGTTGCAAAAAGCACTTAGAGTGGTTGATCAAAATATTGATGGTTGAGTTAGAGTATTGGAAAACCACCTTCCCACTTTGGTAACACTTCATTCCACTGTCTCTATACTTCACTCTCTCTCCTGCCCCTAATATATTTATATTACACACAGATGTTACACACAGAGAGCACAACACCACTATTATACTATTATGGGGAGCATGGCTCAGGATTTATGGGCATTGGAAGAAGCCCAAATTTGACCAAGGATCCTCAATAAATCTTTGAAAAGGATTGGTAGTCAAGTTCAAGTTGGGGGGATAAAATATTTGCCCCCTTCATCCCTAAAAGAAATCCTGCGTACAAACCACCAACTCTTGAATTTGATTGTGGTCATGTACTCTTCTGCTTTGCATTTGGTGTTACATTTATAAGCAAACTAGAAGCAACCAAGGATGGAATCCCACAAGCTGCACCATGCATTCATACTTTTGCTCTTGTACAGGGTTCATGTGGTTCACAGTTTTGCTCATTTAGGGTACTCTAGAGTGACTCAGTGTTTTTACATAGTGTGGTTTGTAGGGTAAGTGCATAATTTAAACAATTAGTAATGTGTACTTAAGTACAATTACTGTTATTAGCACATACTTTAATAAGTAATTGTAATGAAATTAAAGAGTGGACAGATGGAAATATGAAAAAAAAAGCTTTTACTACATGACTTGTAATGGCACATGCACTGGTGCGAATACATTGGAATTGTAGTGCACTAATAGAAAAGCACAGATAATCCCTGGGTTTCAACCACCAGGCATGAACATGTGTTTTCGGCACTTGTCCAATTAAATATAACATTATTCCATTACAACAACCACCAAGAACTAATTGTGCCAATTAGGAAACATCAAACTGTCACATTGTCACAACTTCTGAATGCAGTTTCACTGATCCTTCTCAGGATGACTGTAAGTTGCTTCCCTGGGCCAATCTCTAGGAATTTGGTTCTACCAATATGGCTACTTGGTGGAGCAACTTCCCCAAGGCTGTCCGGCATGTGTTTCTTCATCATGTGACACACAGTCTGTCGCCACTGGACGGGATAAGTGACTTGCCTTGCCAGTCCTTCCTTGATACCATCCACACTTGTGTAAGGATGACCTGTGATGTTGGAATACACCGGGAACAAAGGATACCTTAGTTCAATCTTTTCCAATGCTGCTTGTATCCTAGGAACTGCAGATGCCATCAAGCAGCTGTGAAACGCTCCAGATACCTTCAACCTCTTAGTGATAGCCCCAAGTTTCTTAACCTTCGTTTCTATTCTGACAATTCTCTCTGTAGTCCCAGTGACCACATATCCACGTGGGAAGATGTAGTTGGCAATGCTAGCATGGGAATGTGGGGTCTCTGTATTCTTGATGACTTCTTGGAGAACAGCTTCCTCTAGGCCAGATACAGATAGCATGCCACCGGCTTGCTCCATGCAGGCGTCTTGCATGGCTCCAGCCCTCGTCTTGATGAGAGAGAAACCTGCAAGGTGGAATGACGCATACAGGACGAATATAAACACGCCAATCATTACACCCAATAAAACTACAGCAAGAAACATTGGATTAACATATCAAGAGTTCCAGTCTGAATAGTAGTGAGTGGATTTACCACCATACCAAGCTATATGGCTTCTCTACACTCTTGATCAATAGTCACCCTTGAAATAATCAGTGTCAATGTGACCAAGTGCTTAATCTGAGCTCTTATGAAGAGAAGATCTCATTCTGGTTACAGTGGGTTTGGTTACCAAGAGTGGAATATAGGCTACCTCTTCCTTCGCCCACCTTGATAGGACATTCATAGCTACTGAAACAAAACAAATCCTGAATTAAAAAAAAAAAAGAAAAAAAAAAAAGAAAGAAAAAAACCAACTAAAAGAAAGAAATGAAGTAAAAAAATTAAAAAAAAGGATATAAAAAAACAACCATCATGCATTATACCTTAAAATCCTAAATCAAATGTCAAAGAGTAACATACATTCTAACTCACTCTATCCGAACTTCTTATTTTTTATACCTTAAAAAAAAAGAAGAAAGATTGTGCATTGTGTTGTTGAATTTTTGCCTGTATATTGTAAAATTAAATTACATATTCAATTGTATCCCTGATCATCAATATCCATTTTGCTAGGCATGAATAAACCTTGACAGACCAGCAGTGCAGTCTTTCTGTAGAGCTGTCCGCCTTTGTGGTTCAGGCTGATCATCATCCAACCATGTGACCTGTAATTTCAAGTGTTTGTCCCTCTGATGTCATTGTCAGGTCCCATAAACAGAGGCTAGGGGGGTGGAGGTCAACAGTCACCACTGGTGAGGGAGTCGAAACTGAGAAGAAAACCTTGGCCATATAGCTATTGACCTCCAGCTATGCGTGTGTGGGAACCACATGAAATACACCTGCTGTGTAAAAGATGCCTACAAGATAAACTTGGTGGACCAGCCCTAACAGAACCTTAAATGTCATCTAGAAGTATGTGCTTGATATATTGGAGCAGACTCCTACTTGTAGATTAGTAAACTTACGGTATGCAAGCATATCTTCAGCACACATTCTGTGTGGGTCACTTTAAATTGCCTGGCAAATCTTGAATCACACACACCTCACCAGAGAGGCACCCACCCTCCCACCCATCTATCTACCATGAAGAGAGTGGTTAAGCATCCATTGAAACTATGCTCTTCATATAATGGTGCGCATAGTGCCCACTAGTATAAATATTAAAATTGTATTTTATTGTTGTTGTTACGGAAAGTGCATCATAGTGACAACAACATAGCATTTCCCCGTATGCACGTTGCCACGGAGACACTAGTGTGACACAGCACTAACTGCATTAGTGTCAACTGCAAGTGTCCATCCACATGCCTTGCCTGTGTGAGCAGCTCACTACCTGCTGGAAATACCAGAATAAGATGTGGTGCACTATGACTTGTTGTTTCAGTATTATATGCACATGCCCACTAGAGCTCATTCACTGAGCTTTCCCTACTTCACCAGAGATAAAACATTTCTAGCTAAAAGTTAAATACTCATCGACTTCCTTTATCATTTAAAAAAATACATATACAAGTGAACATAGAGTGAGTTCATATGTATACACTTACAGGTAATGCTGAATGCACTCAACACAATACTTATATCCAATTCTTTAGCGGCTGCTCTATTTGCTCACCATCTAAGGATTATCAAAGAAGAGGGGGTGGAGTTTAGAGGAAAAGCTTATTTGATCTCAAACTTCTGTTCACTTCACATGAATTTTAAAAATAACTGAAAACAGCAAACCATACTCACACATTCACATGAGCGTGTCAATTGAATGGACCCATTAAAATATTAGCTTATCCCTAGAACAGGTTGAGTAGAGCTAATAGATCTGGCACAGACACAGTGCAATGGTGTTAGTATACATACAGCAGCATTGGGATGGGACCAGCACTGAGGCTTCTAGAGGTGTACATGGCCCAGGTTAACTACTGGTAACAGTGATAGTGGAACATATCTCAGTTGAACAGGTCAGAGAAGCATGACTGCAGCCCCTTATATATTCGAAGGAATCTTCTGGAAGTCCATTTGCTCATTTACAGGTAATGCTTATAACACCAAACAGGTAATGCTTATAACACCAAACATTCATACCTCCACTAATCATCACCAATTGCATTTCCACCATGTGTGTTCAACAAATATTCTAAGAGTAGGGGTAACTTTACACTTGAGCTGCTTAAAGTGACCACTCAGCCTAGAGTCGTAGGGGCCACCTAGCTTGAGGGGGGCTGCCTTAGCCTCACTTAAGGTCAGCAGTGTTAGTATCCACCCTTCAGTCTTACTTTGAGCTAGCTACCTAGACTCCTTTTAGGCCAGCAGCCTTAGCCTACTTAAGGGTCAGCTGCATTAGCCTTACTCAGAGCCTTCAACATTAGCCCACTTAGGGTCAGCTGCATTAGCCTCACTCAGAGCCTTCAACATTAGCCCACTTAGGGTCAGCTGCATTAGCCTTACTCAAGGCCTTCAACATTAGCCCACTTAGGGTCAGCTGCATTAGCCTTACTCAAGGCCTTCAACATTAGCCCACTTAGGGTCAGCTGCATTAGCCTTACTCAGAGCCTTCAACATTAGCCCACTTAGGGTCAGCTGCATTAGCCTTACTCAAGGCCTTCAACATTAGCCCACTTAGGGTCAGCTGCATTAGCCTTACTCAGAGCCTTCAACATTAGCCCACTTAGGGTCAGCTGCATTAGCCTTACTCAGAGCCTTCAACATTAGCCCACTTAGGGTCAGCTGCATTAGCCTTACTCAGAGCCTTCAACATTAGCCCACTTAGGGTCAGCTGCATTAGCCTTACTCAGAGCCTTCAACATTAGCCTACTTAGGGTCAGCTGCAGTAGCCTCATATAGTACTGCAATTAATCTGAAAAATCCATTTGTTCCTACCCAATTTTGTTGAGAAATATTGAGCATGTGGAACCAAAGAAAACAAATACAAAAATATCAAGCCAAGAGAGAACCATTGTCATGAAGATGTGAGACAATTCCTACAGCCCAAGGGTCAGACTTTATCTTATGACCACTGTCCAGATTATGATGCCTGTCAGGACAACCTTTTTATGGGTTGGTATAGAGGCAAACACAGATGAACAGGATAACTATATTATGGAGGAGAACCTTGAATTAAGGAAGAAACCAAAGGCTACTTACTCTTGATGGATTCAATCCTAATATATCACAAAGAAATCCACCCACATAGGCAGGTCTCAGGCACAGAGTGGCTCCTCAGTAAACTTTCCCCCCTTTCCTCCCTCATACTGATCGGCTCCAAAACATCACATCTTCCTATCATCAACCTTCTCTGAAATATTTCTTCTCAGTGAAGGAAGGGGGGGGGGGGGATGGAATAAAATCTATGCATTTATTTCTTAACAAATAATTTTCTTTTTTAATTTAACAAAATTACACTAGTTGCTGTTTCATTAACAACCAACTAATTGGTACTTAGTAATAGAGACAATACATTTTAGGAACCTAGTAACAGATATTATACATGTTGGTCAGCCTATTAGGTACCTAGCAGCATCACTAATACACTCCACCAAATTAGCACATGTTAATTGTGACAACGCCCCCTAGGTACCTTTTGGAGTTTAACCTTGTTCTAGACTCAGGCTCTCTGCCGCCATTAGAGCTGTGATCTCCCCTACACTGAAGCCAGCAGCTGCCTTACATCCCACCTGTGCACACACACAGCAAAGAGAAGAGGGGGACATCTCACATACCCCTACAGAGAAGGGCCATATCTTGCCTGAGTATTGATAAGTGGTAACATATTTTAATAGCTCCATGTAGACAGTTAGTATACATGGATGGAAGTTCCTTGTCAGTACAATTTCCTGACATCCCCACGATGCAGCATTAAAAAAAAAAAATTAAAAAAAACCATGACAAGTTTGAGTTCAGATGGCTGAATAAAGAATAAACATTGGTAAACATTTGATCAAAAATAAGAAAGAGTTTTATAAGTGTTTCCAGAGTTTGCATTTGACACAACTACCTCTATTTACAGTAACCTAATTAATTTTACTGGAACTGGTATCTGCAATCTTCCATTGCAATTAAAAAATATTATATTTCTTAAACACATATTGCATAATTAATTCATTAATATGAAGATTTAAATATTGAAAGCAATTAATTTAAAAAGGACCTGTATGTAACGGTGGAGTCAAAAGATAGACTAAAATGAGGTCAAAAACAGAAGAAAAAAAATAGGGGACAGCATACAATGCTGGAGACAAACATGTGAGGGGGGAAAACCCTAAAGGCAATAGCTGCACAAGCCTTGCTGTTGCTAGTGTCCTGTGCAGCCCAGCTGGTCCTGTAGGGACGCATGCATAGCTTCGGTTCATCAAAGATGTCACTGGTTACTGCTGCATGCCCTAGAACATGAAATTTGTTGTTGCATCATAATCATGTGAATTCACGCATGTTGTTCTAAACTAACTCCTGAACATAATTATGAATTATATGGCATGATTTTTCACTAGCGTGAATTAAAAAAACCAAAAACTACAATATTATTTACAAGCATGTGAAACATGCATGAAAAATGAGGGCTCCATTCATGTGAAACTATAGAGCAGTGGCCAGTTAGCTCTAGCTGGTGGGAGGGGGGGGGGGGGGGGATTATTGCAGCTACAAATAGAAGTTTTGTAGCTGACACATTGGTCTTACCTTGGGATGATTAGCCTCTGTTCTCAATCTTGATCTAGTCTATCAGCAGTTTCAAAAACACAATACACCTTGGTGGTCTTGGTACCAAATACCAACTGACAGACTGCAACCCCTGTGGATGTCTCTGTGAAAAACTGAGGCTAGGTCACTTGAGGAAGAAGTTTCACACATGGTTTGTAGAGGAAGAAGAAAAGAAAATGGAAGTGGTAAAAATCCTGATTGAGGTATCTCTGCATTAGCCACTGACCATCTAAGAGATAGGAACATTACACCCTGCAAAGTTACTATGTTTGATCACTTCCATGGCAGACCAGAGATCAGCATGCACTAATGGATACAAGGAGTCACAGGAATCAGAAGCATTAGTCAGACCTGAGAAGTTTGCTCCTCTTCCAGTGGATTGTAGTAGCAGCAGCTGCTCTGAGTAGCAACCCTTCCCTGCATGCACACCTGCACCAATGTTGCTTTTCTAAAATAAAAAGTATGATTTTGATGACGTGATTTTTCTTGGAAGTCAAAATTTTAAAAAATATAAATGATTTTAGAGCAACACAAATGTCTTGTTGTAGGGCATATAGAGATGGCTACAAGATGAGGAGAGAACCATGTTCTTGATGGGGAGAGATGTTGAACCTAATAAATTGGAGCAGCTGTTACAATTGGTGTAAATGTTTCTAAATGCTCTACATTTTCTGTGAATCAGATTCAGTCTTTTAATTGACGCAAGCAATTTTTTTTTTATATGTCCAAAATGGCCACCTATTGTATCTCTCTAGCTAACTCTTCTTCACTGGCTAAATATTGTGCACAAATTATAACAAATTGAGAGTGAAAGAGTATGTTCCCCACTAAGCCCTAGGTCCTCTATGTGAGGGGAGATATTTTATTTGGCAGGTGCATGAAGATCTCACATTATGGTAATGTGTTCCTACATCTCCACAGCCAAGAGTCCTATACATGAAGATCTTATATTATGGTAATGAATTCATAGCCAAGTTCTATGCATAAAAGTCTCACATTACGGTAATATAAAAAATTTTAAAAACTTTAAAAAATAAGGGGGTGGAAGAAAAGGATATAATAAGATGTTTTAATAATAATAATAATAATAAAAATAATAATAATACTATTACCATAACATTGTTGTTGCTAATGATATTATTCTTATTTATAATCGGTCATGTTTGCAGTGTCATGGTTGTAACAGTAGATCAAGCAGTGTCTAAATAAGTAATAAACTCATGCAATAGAAACAAGTCGACCACCAACAGGACGAAACTCCTCCCACATGCCTACTAGAGCACAGACACAACAGATGAGCCATCAGCACAGTGACGAGCTGTCATTGGTCAAAATAAGGGCATACTGGACCAGTTAACCTAACATCATCCACCCCATCAACGTCATGGCAACGTGGAGTTGAAGACAGCTGATAGCTGAAGTCTCATCAACTTCAACTTAATACAGTTTTTAACTAACTTCTGTCCACATGCACTTTATTGGAAGCAACATGTGATCAAGTCCATATCACATAGCAACACACCATAATAAATAGTGTTGTTCTCACACACCACCTAGTAAGATCTGAACATCTCTTTTACAATATATAAAAGGCCCTCCAACTGTACAACTGCAAGCTAACAGCAAACTGAGCTTGTTCTCAATAAAGGAGTTGGTTAATAGAAATGCAGGCTTTTACAGCTCCAACAGCTCCAACTACTCCATGGATATTATAAATGAAATTTTCCATGCAGAGTTCAGTTGGCCAACAACTTTGCACAAGGAACTAACCTCTGGGGTTCTTTCTCTCCAAGCTTCCAGGGCAGCTAGAGAGGCGAGGACCACAGCGGGCTGGCAGTGTGTAGTTTCATCCAGTACAGACTGCGGGCCACGCAGGAACAAGCTCGTCATATCGTAGTCAAAAATCCTCTCCACCAACTTGAACAGCTCAGCAACTTTAGGCAATTGACCTCCATGAACAGCTGTTAGCAGCTCCTTGCACATCCCAACTCTTTGGCTACCCTGGCCTGAGAAAAGAAAGCAATAGCTAGTGGGTGTCCTTTGCACCATCGTCCTGCAAGTTCTTATGGTGCTGCAGCACAGTGGCCACATCTCCTTGCTGACTTTTCCCATTTAATCTACCCACAACAAGGTTCAAAGGTTTCATTCAGCGTTCAATTTTTGTTGTGGACTTCACCTTGCTGATCAGCTTGGTTTGTGCCTGCACCACCTGGTTGCCGATGTCATGGCTAGGTATGATGAAGATCTACATGAGAATCTGTTCTTTCAGACTCTGATAGGGAAATATAGCAGTTTGTTTAAGGAGGCTGCAGAGCAGAGATGGCTGGTGAGTATCTAAATTGAGCGCACCTAAGAGGTGAGGTGGTCCAGTGAGTGACTAAGCTATTGCACATAAGTTAACCGTCAGAACTCTTTCCTGTGAAGGATACTAAAAGAAGGCCTGTTATGGCCAAAGATATGAAGTAGGGTACAGACACACCTTTCTTCCTTGCCTTTTATCACTGTCTCTCCTCCACTTATCTCTCTATTTGTTTACTTCACATTTCTCATATTTTTCATGATCCTCCCCAAACCCCCCCCCCCCACCCCCTTCATTTTCTCTCTCTGGGCCCTGCCCTCCTCTTCTTTCTTACCCTATTCCTTCTCTTTCTCCTTGCCTGTGCCTAAACCCTTATCCTTTTCTATCTTTGTCTCTCTCCCCGCCTCATTCTTTTTTCTCTTCTCTCTCTCACCCTGCCTCATTCTCTTTCCTTCTCTCTCTCTCCTCTGTGTCCAGGTGTGTGTTCCACGCTGTGACACTGTATTCCGTCTCAAACTTGGCCGTACAGACTTTGAGAATCATATCTTGCGTCCACCCCAGGAGGGCCAATCTGATAACAGATTTATCTCACTCAATAACAAGGTTAGAATGTTCTTTAAAGTTAATGATTTGCATTACTCTGTTCCCATGGCAGCATGTAGTGGTAAAAGGAGATATGATAAAAGTGGGTCAGGGCTACAAAGAAGTTCGATCGGTAAGTCATTCTGCCTTAGCTTTCTTTAAAGATAGATAACTCCATTTTTAAAAATGTGTTTTTAAAAATAATTTTGAATTCATTTATTTTTTATACCAAAGGTGAAGATTTTGTTTGATGAGTGTTTCTTCAATTCCCGTGAGGAGAGCTACCAAGTGTTCTGCCTGGAGCAACCCTTGGAAGGAGGTGGGTACCGTTGACACCCAAGTTGTATAATGAATACAGTGACTCCTTTTTCCACACCTTACCTATCACACATCCTCCTATTTGACTTTCCCTCCCTTTCATCTCCTTCCCTCCCCCTCCTCTCCTTCCTCCCCTTCCCCTTCCTCTCTCCTCCCCCCCCCCCCCCATTCAGCCATGAGTGAGCGTGTGATGGTGTGCCTAAGGAACCTGAGTGAGTGTACCAAGTTCTTGTGGACAGAGCCGGGGACAGAAAAGGTTCGCAAATCTGTGGACAGGCTCGTCGACATCGTCCAAGTGGAACGAGGCACCATGAGGCCTGTCATGGTGGGTCTTAATAAGAGAGAAACTCTAAAATATGTTATTGTTGTTTGAAAAAACAACAACATAATGTAATATTGTCTGATAAAGCAAGTTGTTTGACCTCTGTGAACCTGTCTATGGTGTGTATGTGTGTGCGTGCATGCATGCATGTCTTTGTCTTGCAGGACGCTGCACTGGCTGTCTACACACGAGCTGTGCAGGAGGTCTTCAAAATAGTGAGTGCTTCACTTCCCACACTGTGACCACACAAGTCCTACAAGTTTATATTTGCTCCCTCCTCCCCTTCCCCCCACCAGTTTCATTTCTCCCCAAGTTCCCTCAAATTAATTGTTTGGAGGTCATTTTTTAAGTGAGAGGAATGCTGAGTCACTGTTGCTTGGGTATAGTAGGTAAGGGTCAACATCAGAATGGTGCTTAAGTGCGTGATGTTAAGGAAACATACCTACATACATGTAGCACCAGATTGAAACCTTAATTGTGTTTAATTGATTGTTCAGGAATTCATGTTCTTAAACTAGGGCTAAGGCCAACATTATTATATTTCATGCATAACTTGAGGTTTGATCAATTTAATTCCATTTGATTTCAATGGTCACAATTGTTATCCCTAAAAGAGCCGGCACTTCTTCCAAAATGCCTCAACCATTGCTCCTGTATTTTCCCTGGAGATTAGTAATGATACATTTAGTGGGTTGTAACACTTCGTGACCTTTCCTTCTGAGAACAGGTAAAGTGTGAAAAATGGAAGGGGGAAAAAAAGAGCTTAATCTGACATTCTGCTGATCCTCACATCTCCTCCTGCTAACCCCCTACTACTGCCCAGCTGCTGTTGTGGCAAAATAGAGCACCACAAATGTGGTTGGAGGGGGGTGGCCATTGTACACCCCATAGTCACCTGGTATCTCACAGGGACAGTGTAACATGTACACACCCTGTAATAAGCTTTACATGGTGTAGTATCCCATTACATATATCCAGGTGTTGTTGTAACCACTTGCTGAGTGAGCTCTGCAGTGATAATTATCTCGTGTGTCTGCAGCGAAAGTTCCAGGCAGCCATGGAGAAGAGCTACTGTAAGCTAGCAGTGGAGGTGAGTGTGGTGTGTGTGTGTGTGTGTGTGTGTGTGTGTGTGTGTGTGTGTGTGTGTGTGGGTGGGTGTGTGGGAGGGAGGGAGGGAGGGAGGGAGTGAGTGAGTGAGTGAGTGTGGCTGTACAATTGTCCTGATGCACTGGCTGACGCAGTAACCAGCCAATCAGTGAGTGCCCAGCATCACCCAATGCCTGGTCCCTCATGGCAGCTAAACAGTTTGCAGACCTTAAAATATGATGTGTAGGAATTGCCAGTCTGATTGACTGATCTGGTTGGTTAGTTAGACTGGTGTTGTGTGGTCAGAGTCCTAGTGCGTGCCAATCAGCTGCTATCCTGTTTAAAGCAATTAGGAGAGAGAATGTGAATGATATAAATAAATTCTCCAAGTTACCATTTTCTTTTCATTTTTTCTATGTTTATTTCTTTGGAGAGGTGTGAAAAGTAGATGTTTCACCTCGAGGAACACATGTGATCCAAACACTCTGTACATGCACACAGAGTATAAAGTAATTCCCTAATACATATACAAGTACATTTAAAAAAATGTGACACCCTAATACATGAAGATGTAAGAGGATAAAACACCCTAATAATATACATATAAAAGGATAGTACATCCAATACATGCATTTTTGGAGGACATGAAATTGAAGCATATTAGCATGTAGAGGGTGAGAATTGTAACCAAAACCCAGAATACATGTGTTAGGACTCTCCCATGCATGTCCAGTAATAGGTGGGGGAAGTGGCACGGTAAAGGTCATCTACATGACCACGTGGTCTCCGTGGTTGAGTGGATTTAACACTGCACATATGTTAGTAGCAAGCAGTATTGTACAGTAGTCCCTCTTCTGAGAGACCTCTCTATTGGAAGACCACCTCTTTTGTAAGACTGATATTTTTTTTCAGATTTAAGGATGGTCTCTTACAAAAGTGACAACTGTATGGTGTCTGCTGGACAAAAAACGACTAGAAAATAGGGAGAATTCACTGAATTTTGTTAAGAACAGAGACCATATGGGCGTATAGATGTGTACTGTGCTCTATAGCTGTTCCCATGCCAACGCTGTTATGCATTTCATGAGCGGTTGCCAACTTGAGCCTTTCCTGTATTGTTCTAAATTACCATATACAAATCAACATGGTGGAAGTTTACTTAATGCAGCACTTATTTACTTGATATCAAAGTTCAGGTTGGACCCGTAATATTCAAGAAAGACAACAACCATGCCATAGACACAGCTCTATCCCTTACCCTATCCCTTGCCCTATCCCTTGCCCTATCCCTTGCCCTATCCCTTGCCCTATCCCTTGCCCTATCCCTTGCCCTATCCCTTGCCCTAGCCACAAAACAACAGCTGGTGACGTTCTTGTGTTTCTCCTTCAGCAGCTGAAGAAGATTAAACCACACCCTAACTGTGGTTTCACTATCTAGATGAGAGACAAGATAGGAGGAATACCCAGTTGGTTTCCCAGTCCATTACACAGTGGTTTTCCAGTCCATTTCGCAGTGGTTTCCCAGTCCATTCCAATGGTGTCCCAGTCCATTCCAAAGTGCTTGCTTATGCTGTATGTGGGTGCTTACCATTCAGGGGCTGCCTTTCAGGGGGGGGGGGGGGGGGGGCACCGTTCAATCATTCTGATGCCATTCAAGGGGTGGGGGGGGGGGGGGGGGGGGGGATAGTATACTATGATATGCTATTAATATAATAGTAGAATGCTTATGACGACATGTGTGGACATTTGGTAGATCCAGTCCCACAGACTGAAAGTATTTCGAATTTAAACTTGCGGTCTCACTACATGTGTTGTTATTAGCTTGAAGCAGGTTACCATGTTATTTTCTTGCTGCCCTTGCAGACGTACGTGATGGCTAAATTACATAAGAGAGTATTCAAGGAAGTCTGCTTCATTGTAGCCGGCAAGGTAAGGTCACAGCAACACATGTACACACATACACACACATGCACACACATGCACACACACATGCTGTAGTACAGTAGGATGTCCAACCCAGTGGCCCATAACATGCAACACGTGTACATCAACACATGTACATTACTATATTTATATTAACACACATGAACACATCTCATGTCATTATCACATGCACACTAATACATGCACATGTACATTAACACATGTACATTACACATGCATGTTATATACATGTGTGTTGACGTTGAGCACAAGCAATGTGTGCTGATAGTGTGCACAGATAACTTCTGCAAAACAGCATATTTACAATGACTGTACCTTACCAGGATTCACAGCTGAACAAGATCACCAGAAACCTGTCTGACACGACCCCGCAGTCTCTAGGCATACGACCACAATACAGGTGACAGGCTGATCACTGAAGCAATCACTACTGACTTGTTTTTGCAACTGTTCAGCTGTGACTGTTCTGTTAAATGTCTACTTTTTGATTCAATATGATTATTCCTTGTGCTGTTGATGGTAATCTACAGGCTAGTGTTGAAGGAAGCCCGGTCACTCCTCTCTCAACTGAACCAGTTCACCACTCCTCTGGAGAAGCTCTACTGCTTCAGCCACACTGTATCCTGCCTGAAGGGGGCGTGGCAGGGCAAAGATCGGGAGGTGCTCACAGCTGACGAGCTCCTCCCCATTCTTGTTTACCTGGTCATTGTCATGGATATTCCTAATTGGACGGGAAATCTCACGTATATCAACCGTTTCCATTTCTCCAATGTTACTTACGAGGAGTTTTCGTGAGTCTGTGTAGCATGACAAGAAACTCAGCTCCCTGGGGATATATATACATACACATACATATATATACATACACATATATACATACATATATATACATATACATATATATACATGGAGAAAGACCTGTCTATTGCCAGACCAGCTTGATCATTCTCCCAGGGTCAGTGCTCAGTCAAGGAAGTTTGATCCCAGAGGACGTACTGGGTGGGAAGAAGATGTAGGGGTGTGGCATATGGTTTGGATATTAGTCCATATATGCTTTATCAACAGAAATAAGACAGACATGCACATGTTTTCATTCCAGTACATGTCGTATGCTCATAGCTAGTTACTTCCTGTTAACCCTGTTGCAAACTGACCACACCCTCTTCCTGTCATCCAGCTACTTCCTCACTTCCTTCGAGGCAGCTGTGGAGTACGTGCGCTCAGAGCATGTCATCCTCCATAACCCCGCCCCTTCTCCCTCCACCTTCACCACTCGGGCAAAGGTACAGCATCGGCACTCCAACAGTTCAGAGGAGGCTGAGCTCTTCTTTGAGTTGTTGGTGGAGGGAGACACCCGAGGAGTGCAGGAGCTGCTGGACCAGGCCTTGATGGAGAAGGACACCCTCAAGTCACGTCTCTGCCACCCTCTGTGCGACTGCAACAAGTGCTCCAGGCTCTTTGACAAGTGAGTATGGTTTTGTCTTTAGAACGTCAACTTTCTCTTTTCTCTTTCTTCATTCCTTCCTCTCCCTCTCCTCCCTCCCTCTCCTCCCTCCCTCTCCTCCCTCCCTCTCCTCCTCCCTCCCTCCCTCTCCTCCCTCCCTCTCCTCCCTCCCTCTCCTCCCTCCCTCTCCTCCCTCTCCTCCCTCCCTCTCCTCCCTCTCCTCCCTCCCTCTCCTCCCTCTCCTCCCTCCCTCTCCTCCCTCCCTCTCCTCCCTCCCTCTCCTCCCTCCCTCTCCTCCCTCCCTCTCCTCCCTCCCTCTCCTCCCTCCCTCCCTCTCCTCCCTCCCTCTCCTCCCTCTCCTCCCTCCCTCTCCTCCCTCCCTCTCCTCCCTCCCTCTCCTCCCTCCCTCTCCTTCCTCCCTCTCCTCCCTTTCCTCCCTCCCTCCCTCTCCTCCCTCCCTCTCCTCCCTCCCTCTCCTCCCTCCCTCTCCTCCCTCCCTCTCCTCCCTCCCTCTCCTCCCTCCCTCTCCTCCCTCCCTCTCCTCCCTCCCTCTCCTCCCTCCCTCTCCTCCCTCCCTCTCCTCCCTCCCTCTCCTCCCTCCCTCTCCTCCCTCCCTCTCCTCCCTCCCTCTCCCTCCCTCCCTCTAACTGTGATTACACGACCTGTCATCCATGTTTGCCTGCTCACAGACAGAGGGATGACTCAGACAGAGTGTCTGTGCATCTCCGTGATCAGGATGGACGCACTGGACTGCACTACGCAGCTGTGATGGGTAAGGATCATGACTGCAGATTATCTTAGTTGGACAGATTCACTACCTCAGACATCCTTGCCTGTGGTCAGTGCCTGTGGCGGTAAGTTCCTCATGTTTATTGTTATTTTGTTTTTGTTTAGGTCACAATGAACTAGTCCATTTGTTAGTAGACCGTGGAGCTATCACCACGGCAACGGATCATAATAGCTCCACCCCCCTCCACCTTTCTTGCCTGAAAGGTCACCAAAAGTGCACAGTAAGTATTAGCCAGCCAGGAAGAGAATTAGACTAGTCATGATGCAGACATGACACTGTAGTGGGTGGAAGGTGGAGGGTTAGACTAGCCATGATGCAGATATGACACTGTAGTGGGTGGAGGATGGAGGGTTAGACTAGCCATGATGCAGACATGACACTGTAGTGGGTGGAGGGTGGAGGGTTAGACTAGCCATGATGCAGACATGACACTGTAGTGGGTGGAGGGTTAAACTAGCCATCATGCAGGCATTAAACTGTAGTGGGTGGAGGGTCAAGCTAGCCAGGTAAGCAGCAATAAGACTCTCAGGTGTAGCACTTCTCTTACCACCATCCCTGACCTCCTTCCTCTTCATCTGCTTGAAGGATCACCCATGAGTCACCAAAACTTCTTGAAAAGCTTAGAGTATCCTATTGGCCCTTTCAACCAGTTGCTCTCGGTCTGGGAGGGGCGGAGGGGGGGGCAGGGAGCAGAGGGGACTAGCAATCAAGATGAAGCTAAAGTGAGTCAAGCTTTTGGAAGGATGATGCCTGCATTGAATGTTGCCAGGGAACAGGTTTATCCTTGTCTGGTTAGGGAGTTCGGTATGTGTGGTGAAATGATTCTGGGAGGAGTCATTGGTCTGGTTCTGTGCTGGGTTGGACATTAGTAACACTTTACACTGTGGCATCAGATAGCTCATGTGATATAGCATGTGCTCATGTGATATAGCATGTGCTCATGTGATTTAGCATGTGCTCATGTGATATAACATGTGCTCATGTGATATAACATGTGCTCATGTGATATATCATGTGCTCATGTGATTTAGCATATGCTCATGTGATATAACATGTGCTCATGTGATATGGCATGTGCTCATGTGATATGGCATATGCCCATGTGATATAGCATATGCCCATATGATATCACATGTGCTCATGTGATATCACATGTGCTTGTTTGATGTTGAAGTAGGCTTCATTGTGGGCATGTGCTTGGGGCCCCTCCCCGTCCTCATATCTCTGTAATCTGTACCCTAGTAACTGCGTGGATGGCTCTTCACACATGCTGTACACAAGAATTAGTAGCAGCTGCAATTCTATTATGCTCTGCAGTCTGATAATTTTCCTGTAATTTATATAATTTCCAGATGTGAAATGGATCCCCCATAACTTTAGGGTGGACTAAACAGTGCATTGAAGAGAGAAAAATAAACTTTACAATGTGTGAACTTTATTTATAAATATTATTTTTGAACGGTGGGGGAAGGAGGAGTCTGAATGTGGGACAGTTAAACAATGACCATCCAGCATTCAGCTATTACTGGCACTGTTCAGGAAGCTGAAAAACTGATGGATATTGGAGGGATGGCATAGAGGCCATCATTGGTTGAAATAAAGTTGCTCCTTTTACAGACTCCTGCTCAGGAGAGAGGGAACACAGGGCAGCTCCAGACTGGCAATGGTCAGTTCCTCTTGAAAGTGTTCTGGTGTGTATGCACATGTAGTGAGGGCTGCTGATGATAGGATGTGTCGTAGGAACATTGTGATGTTCACTTCAGGAATTAACTCTCAATTGCTTCCCTTTCCTGTTGTTCTCAACAAATAGTTGAATTATGATATAGTGAGTGGGTATGATAATGTCCCTCCTCCCTCCCTCTCTCTCCTGCTCCCTCTCTCTGTGTCTCATGTGGTATTATAGCTTCTCTTACTGAGTAGGGAGGAGTGCAGTATCAATGCCTTGGATAACCATGGCAACACACCTCTCCACCAGGCCTGCTCTAATGGGCATGAAGAGGTAACTAACTATCCTGCAGAGAATAGCAACTTCTAGATATCATGTCAGTGTCACAAGCTAATGTCACCATGTCACCTTCTGCATCCTACACTCCACCCTGTCCCACCATACTCCTCTTCTCTCTCCTCTCAATCTCTGCTCCATTCTTCTCTCACCACATGCTTGCTAAAATCTGTGTCCTATCCTCCCTCCCTCTCTCTCCTCCTTCCCTCTCCTTCCTCCCTCTCTCTCCTCCCTCCCTCTCCTCCCTCCCTCTCTTCCCCCTCCCCCCCTCCTCCCTCATTCAACCTTACCTCCCTTTCCCATCTGTTTTATTCCCAGTGTGTGAAGGCGTTACTGTTCCACACGCCATCATGTGACGTGAATGCAGTTAATGAGAAAGGGGATACCCCACTACACATTGCTGCCCGATGGGGCTACGGTAAGCAGAGAAATCACACTCTTAGATGAATATTCATCACCTCCCATGACATGTCCATGTGATGAGAGGGAGTGTCTGAGGTTTTTGATTGTTCAGTTGAGAGAGAGAGAGTTGCTACAGACCTATTCTCATGGTCAGTTCTGCGGTGTGGAGGTTTTTGTATTGGCTAAGTATTGGGCAGATTACACATGCACCCTCCGCTCTTATAGTCGGTTATTTTTGAACATGCCTGGGTGTAGCTGGGACACACCCCTTAGGACAAGCCTGTGTATATATTTTACCACACCCCTTAGGACAAGCCTGGGTCTATTTCTTGGCCACACCCCCTAGGACAAACCTGAGTATATTATTTTGCACACCCCTTAGGACAAGCCTGGGTCTATTGCTTGGCCACACCCCTTAGGACAAGCTTGGGTGTATTTCTTGGCCACACCCCTTAGGACAAGCCTGGGTATATTACTTTACCACACCCCTTAGGACAAGCCTGGGTGTATTGCTTGGCCACACCCCTTAGGACAAGCTTGGGTGTATTTCTTGGCCACACCCCTTAGGACAAGCCTGGGTATATTACTTTACCACACCCCTTAGGACAAGCCTGGGTGTATTGCTTGGCCACACCCCTTAGGACATACCTGGGTGTATTGCTTGGCCACACCCCTTAGGACATGCCTGGGTGTATTTCTTGGCCACACCACTTAGGACAAGCCTGAGTCTATTGCTTGGCCACACCCCTCAGGACATGCCTGGGTCTAGGTATTAGTGATACATGTGCCAAAACAGGTTCCTACGTGTGCATATTATCTGGTGCATGTCACATGATGTAACCAGTTTTAATTAGTGTATAATGTTTCTCATCAAACACGAAATAATCCCATAATAATCCTCTTACCGGAAAATTACAAACTTATATGATTTTAGGATCACTCTAGCATTTCATAGTTTAACTGGTGCTTGTAAGTATCACATGTTATTATTCTCATTTGCTGTGTGCACATGTTTGTGTGTGTTTGTATGTCTATGTGTGCATATGTTGGTGTGAATGTACATGTGTGTGTACATGTGTGAGTGCAGCCTCTATAGTGTCTGAGTTGCTGAGGATGGGTGCCAGTCCACACTTCCAGAACAGACGCAGGGAAGTCCCGCAGCAATGTGCACAGAACAGGAAGGTAGGCGGGATAAATGTAGTCATCATATGGCACATGATGACCATTACCAGTTTCCATTGAGTAACCTGTTGAATGCCAACTGTAAGGGTTGGCCTGAGTTACCTCTGGTTTGGCACAATGCTGTCATGTGGTTGTGGACTCACGTGACATAATAAAGAAATAGAGGGAGAAAGACATAAAAACATGTAAACATGTGCTTTGTGTGGACACATCTGGCAGTGCACCCTATTTCAACCCCCTAGCGCACACACACACACACACACACACACAACACACACACACACACACACACACACAGTCACAGCATCTTGTATCAGGCCTACCAATCATCACTTTGTGGGGCAGTGTATTTCCTACATTAGGTGGATGACATATTCATGGTGGTAGCAATATCTTTCTATTGAGCTGCAGATCTAAGACAGTGGTACATTCGTGCCTCCACCAGAGCAGTAGTTCTGTGTGGTGGTGGGTGGACCCCTGTAATGACTGCCTCACAGAATACATGGGGGTTCATGGGTTCATGACCCGGAAATGTCCATGCCCTCAGGTGCAGGATCTGTTGTACGGCGCCGTGCACAGCACCAAGCCGCAGGAGGAGAGTGCGGGGGTGCGAGGGGGTGTGGAGGAGGTGGACGTGGATGTCCCTGTCACCAGGACCCGCAGGATGAGTAGGCGGGCATCACAGAAGGAGTCCACGTCGTACGAGACAGAGAGACATCTCAAGAAGCTCTTCAGGGCCATCCAAGATGGAGATGTGAACTTGGTGAGATATGGTGGAGAGGGAGGGAGGAGTGGAGAGGGAGGTAGGAGTGGAGTGTATGGAAGAGGGTGGGGTTGGAAATAGGGAGATGTCACATGAGGGGATGGGGAGGAGTTTAGTTTTACGAGGTGGGTTATAATGAAGAAACATGTATTTCTCTTGTCAAGGTCCGCTACATCTTTGGCTGGGATGCCTGTGCTAGTCCTGTGGTGCTCATGGATCTCTGTCATCCTCTGTGCCAGTGTGATCGCTGCTCCAGGCTGAGAAAGGTGAGGGAGGGAGAGAGCTAGAGAGAGAGAGAGAGAGCGGGATAACAATATTCATAGCCCTGTCCAGAGCTACAGTACAAGGGTCTTATGTGTTGGCTGGATGGCGTTGAGTTGCCTTCACAACTGCTCCCAGGCTCTCTGGCTCCTGTTGGCGTGTGCTGGTATTGGCACCACAGCCTCCCTTTCAATAGTTCCACCCTTTACCAATTAACTTATAGTGACTGGTCATGTGACCAAGTGCAGCATACATGTACACACAAGTTCATATTCCTATTAATGCCCTCCATCATCAATTAATTCATTCATTGTCTCACAAACTCATCCATGTCCATCTCTATTGGCCATGTAGCTGTGAGTATGGTAAAGGATCAGTACTCCAAGACTGACCTATCACAACTAATAATTTAAGTGTGTGAAATTGGAACGACTCCCTGGCAGTTTGATGGATGTAGATCCTTTAACTGTTCCTCATTGTTTCGTTAGGTAAGGTGTGACCTCCCTTGTGTCCTCCCCTCTCCTCACAGACCAACACCTCAGCTCTTCTCTCTGTCAACTGCACGGACATGGCCGGACAGACACCGCTGCACCGGGCATGTCTCCTGGGGCAACGTGTGCTGGTGGAGATGTTCCTCAGACATGGGGCGCTGCTCAACATTGGCACCAAGGAGAACGACCAGTCACCACTACACCTGGCCTGCCAGTATAACCAGAAGGATGTGAGAATGGGAGGGAAGGAAGGGCTGCGGTGGGTGGGCACCTATTGGGATGGAGACATCAGAGAGAGAGAGAGAGAGAGGGGAATAAGATGGTGGGATAGGCAGGGAGGCTATTGTGGAACTGGCTAGGAAATGAGCAGAGGGAAGTGTGGGTGAACTGTCCACAGGGCATGTTGATGCATGCGTGATTGCTTGTGTGTGTGTGTGTGTGTGTGTGTGTGTGTGTGTGTGTGTGTGTGTGTGTGTGTGTGTGTGTGTGTGTGTGTGTGTGTGTGTGTGTGTGTCTCTCTCTCTCTCTCTCTCTCTCTCTGCAGGTGGTGTTGCTGCTGTTGGAGTATGACTCCATGCTGGACCCCAGGGATAGTTTGGGCAACACTCCCCTGCACCTGGCCTGCACCAATGGCCACATGGAGACTGCCACTCTGCTCCTTATGGTGGGTGTGGCCAACAACACATGAAGCTACTTGTGTGTGTGTGTGTGTGTGTGTGTCCGTCCGTGCGTGCGTGTGACAGGAAAATTTTCCTGTCCTTGAACATCTTCTTCCCACACCAGTCCACCTAGCTGTGATGGGGACCTGGAATTTTCTGGGGTGCAAATTCACTGGCCATTACTTGTCTATCAGCTAAGGGTCCAGGTGGGACTTCGGGTGCCCACACCCATAAGCTGAGAATCTTGGTCAGTCCTCCTGCGAGTTCCTAGCTCGGCTCCAGGAGTTTGCTTGCACTGGCTCATAGTGCCTGCTTAGTGCACAGGCACCCTGACTATGTCAGGTGCACATGACCGTGTTGACGGTAGCTAGACAATTTGCATTGTGCGTGCGTGTGTGTGCATGCGTGTGTGAATGCGTGTGAGAGTACTAAAGAGACGAAAGTAATTTTGGAACACAATATAGTGGATTGACCTATATATATATATATATATCTCTTTAGTTAATGACCCTTTACCAATGCATATCAGATGAACTAATTGTATATCTCAGTGGCAGCTGCATGGTGCGTGTGTGCATATAAGGAGATCTATCAGTTGATCTATCAGTTGCTTTCTCTGTTCCTCTCCTTCCCTCCCTCTCCTCCCTCCCTCTCCTCCCTCCCTCTCCTCCCTCCCTCTCCTCCCTCCCTCTCCTCCCTCCCTCTCCTCCCTCCCTCTCCTCCCTCCCCCTCCTCCCTCCCTCCCTCTCCTCCCTCTCTCCCTCTCCTCTGTCACATTGCAGCATGGGGCAGACGTAAGTCTGATCAACCTGCGTGGAGACACACCCCTCCACAATGCTGCGAGGTGGAACCACCCACTCATAGTAAATGAACTGCTGCTGTATGGGGCAAGCTACACGACCACCAACAATAACGACAAAACACCTGGCGACCTCACCTCAGATGACAATGTGCTGGAGCTGATAAGGAAAGCCTTGACAGGGCGGCTGGTGATTGGCTCGTACAGCCCTCTCAGGCAGGCCAAGTCCCCCATTGCACAGACACGGCATCTGCTAGGGAATGAGCTAAATAAAATGGCCATTTACAACAGTGATCACAGTGAACCGGTCACGTCTGGTGGGCATGCTCACACCAATGCCTCCAGCCTCACCAGCACAGATGGGCGTGGCATACAGACCCATTGCAGTCGTGTTCCCGCTGGTGATGCTACTAGAAGGCCCTTCTTGGAGCATGCCCAGAATCTTAATCAGGACACAGTAAAAAGAGAGGAGCTTCAAGAGGAACTCAGTGATGGTAAAACAAGTGGCTCATCAAGGCTTGATGAAGTGGGGAAGAGCTCATGTGATGCTGGTGACCATGGCGATGGGCTGCGAGGAGCGTGTGATGGAACAGCTGGGAGTCTGTCTGAGGATAATTCTGATGTAGGTCCACAAAGTGAGTCGTGTCACGACGAGGAACATCGGACTCTGTCCGTTCAGTGGAAGGAGAACAGACCACGGCAGAATAGTTCCGAGTGGGAGGTGGTCACTATGGGTCAGTATGAACATGCCTTGAATGCACTGGAGCAAGAGAAACACACCACCACTGACCCCGAGGCTAGGTCTGGTGCAAACTACTTAAACAATCGGATTTCAGATGTAGTTGTTTCTCAGAATCAAACATCATACTCTACTGCCACTCAAGGTTTAGAGTCAGACCCAACTGGTACCTTTCGTCAAAATCCAGTTTCATCCGGTTATGGTGCAACTGAGCAAGCCCATAGTGACCAAGCTCCCCAGCTCTCTGGAGTGGTGCCTCAGGATGACACAGCACTGCTTTCTGGTGTTTATTACCATAGCAACAAAGCAGAGCTCTCTGGAAGTCATTCGGAGCTGTCCAGAGTGGCTGGTACAGGGGTCCTCGGACCAAGTACGGAGAGTGAGAACCTTATTCAACTCCTGCGCACAATCGAAGCATTTGACAGGTGAGATTATTATATAGTTCTGCTTCATGTTGAGTTTGGCTGTACTATCTCATTTGATTGAAAAGAATAAACCTGATATTACTATTATATTTTACACAATTTATCTTGGATTAGAGTTGATAGCTGTATTAATTTTGAAGTTGAGAGGTGTCATGCAGTGTTCTCCAATACCTCCTGCTGGTTTTCCCCAGTGGAACAGACCAGGAGCAGACTAAGGACAGACATGACTGCAGTCCTTTATATACCCATGGGGATCGTGTAGAAGTTCATTAGCTTAATAGCATGTTATGTTTTAGAACATTAAACTAATTAGAATCCTTTGAATGGAAGATGCAGCAAATGTGTACCCACATGGTAATGGTAATTCTTGGCCACTCTGAACCTCTGGTGACTGGCGTCTATGCTCAATGTTACATTCCCTCAGACCTTCCTATGACAATGAGTGGGAGTCAAATTAGGTGAATGTTAGGCTGCATGTAGACATACAGATATTGATCTGATGACACTTCCATTGTACAATTATATTTAAGCAACATGTCATTGTTCTTAATCATAGTGGAGGGATATACATGAGAAACAAGATCCTCATTATTGATGTTGTTAGTTAAAGATAATAATCAAGTTGTGCTTTAAGAAGATGTGAGGAAGGATATGTTTGAAATGCCAATGAAATTCACAATGAAATAATTATATTTATTTATTTTTTAAAAGTTCAATTATATGATGGAAATTACCACATGTATACTAGCAGGCATTCCTGGCATTGCCTGGGATGTAATGACGTACACAGAGGAGGAGGTGTGGCCAAGTGTGACTCAGCCCATTTCTCTAACTTAGTCAAGTTGTGTTTGCATGCTTCTAGGTCCATGAATTTGACTGGTCATGAGTACCATATTCATTTCACTTCATTTTTGGTATTTTAGACATATTGAATGAGCGTTCCCCTGGTCACACTGATTCTAAATATATATTATTGGTTGTGTTGTAACTCAGAATAACAACTTTAAAATGGCTCTTCATAAATAGCATTCAATCAAAAATATCATCAACTAAGGACAAACACGTGGTATATATGAGGGTGCATGCCCATAACACACAATGGCTGGAAGCTGGCCAGTTCATACAATGACATCACTTTCAAAACTTAATAATTCGAAATCATGGATACTACAGGTTGGGTTCATGGGTCTGACATACTAACAGTAGTTGCTACAGGGGAATACACAGATACAGAGAGTACAAAATTATATGTATAGATATCAATGCTACTATTTATGTGCTTCCCCATATAACGGACACAGCCATCATAATGCTGGGCAGGGCAGGGCTGGGCAGGGCAGGGCAGGGCAGGGCTGGGCTGGGCTGGGCAGGGCTGGGCTAAGCAGGGCTGGGCTAAGCAGAGCTGGGTGCAGCAGGGTTGGTAGGGATTCAAGCTTGATATCTGTTGTTGGTGTAAAGTTTGCTTGTGTAGAAGGACATGTGGTTGTGTATTTGTTGTGTCTCTGTACAGCCAAAATAACAGCTAATAGTGTAATTGACACAGCCATATTGGAATGCCAGTATTCTTGTCCAACACATGTTGCTGCAGATCCACAGGCTGCTGCCCTAGTCAACTATTTCCAGCTGCACTGTAAGAAATGGAAATGTTATGAAACTTGAGGGAGAAGGGGGAAACTTAACCAAACTCTTCCCCCCCCCCTTCCCCACTAAATATACTTCAAAGACCTCAATTCTGGTTTATAAGGATACCTTAGATACTGTGTGTCACTGCAGATGTGTATTGATTGAGCTCCACTAGAAATGATGTTTGTTGGTGAAACACTGTGTGCTTGTGTGCGCGCAGTTTATTGATGCTTATTTTCTCATGTCCTGTCCACATTCCAATGTATCTCTTTTCTTCTCTCCAGAGCTACCCTCAACCGGAGTTTCCGATCCAAGGGCAGGGAGCCATCCCTGTCTCTCCCCTTCTCTCCCTCACCTCCACCTCCCACACATGACCCTGTGGCTGCTGCTGCCATGACTACAACCCCTGCAGACCCCCTAGTGTCTTCTCCCCCTCATGTGTCTGACCTCTCCTCCCCACCACCACCCTCAGAGCACGCTTCCCTCCATCATTCCCCTCCACCCACCACTCAGGCCCCATCATCTTCCTTGGCCTCTCCCTTCCCTCTCTCTCCAGAGAGAACTGTACTCCCCTCAAATCAAGACTACCATCCTCTCCCTCTCCCTCTGGACGAAGAACAGCAAACTACAGGACTAGGGCTCAGTTGGTAAAGTATGGATGGGACTGTGGCAATTCAGTGAACCATATAATCAGTACAAGTGCAACTTGTTATTATTTGAGGTTATAATATTTTGTTGGATTTTATTTTTGTATACAGTGTGCTTAAATAGAAATCTCTCCAATTCTGCAGTACATATTTATGTATGCATATATAAATTAATTTTAGTCTGTGAATTGTGGACGTGTCTTGTCAGCACATTTTAAGGTGTGTTTTTTATATCACAATCTATAATCGTGCACCACTTTGTTGCAGTAACTATGGTGGACTCTAAAAACACTAGGGATATTAAAAAATTTTTAAAATTGCCCCACTTGCAGGATTTTACTTTGATCACCAAACTTCCTTATAACCACCCCAGGGTAACCCCCATTGAACCATGAGAGTTTGAGCCCTTTAGGCTCAGTGATCTGGGAGGAGTTATCCAACACACAAACAAACAAACAGATTGAGTATTATAGTTAGACTAAGATGGATCAGTACAGACATGTTGCAATGATTTGTTCAAGGATATGGTTCACTGGTTACTCACAACCCTATTTGTTATGTTATGACGGGCAGGATTCTTGACATGGGCTGGTCTACAAGAGAAGGATACTTAGTATTGGGCAACTTCAGCATACATAGTTACAAGTTGCAAAGATGGTTCCAGCTACTAAAAAAACGAGTAAAATGAACACAAAACAAACAAATCATTTAACTTAATGTTACAAAAACAGGGAATTCATTTGAATATGTTTCAGCTTCTGCAGGAATTATTCCACTATCCCAGAAAATCAAGGATGTCAACATAAAAGTATACATGAGAGTATTAAAGCAATAAAGTATCATAACCTGTCATAGTTCATTTCCACCAAAAGTTTGAGGTTTCTCATGAACTAAACCCCATGCAAAATATTGCTGGGTCCATGGGTTCTTCTGTGTTCAAAGGACTCCACACATTTAACTTCCTGTTATTAGTGTATGTTTGAGAACATTCATAATTAAATAACACAAAACGGAACAAATTCATGCAAACAACATATTGACAGGCAGTTGTTAATATATATATAAAATTTAAAAAAAACAAAAAACTATGCAGCCTTCTATTACAGAATAATATTATTTAACCTAAATTTTTATGTGCATTTTACACTGAACCTTTGATGAGAAACCAAATAGATGTAAGAAGCCATCAAGTGCTTGTATTCCTGTTCAATACTATTCCTGGTAGGACTGAATTCGGACTGAATGCACTGAATGTGTAATAAGTTGTCATAGCTGACCTACCACAACCTGCATTTAAATACCATCAAATTGTGAACTAGATTTCATATGTGCAACAGTAAATATTTTTTAAATGATGATTCTTCCTATCCTACTCCTCTTGTCGAGCTGCATGATAGTTGTTCACAACTTCAGCTGCAACTTCTGTCAGGAGCTGTGCAGTGGTGGTGCTACCAGTTCGCAATGCATGTGTACTAATGACTATCCAGTTTTTGGAGATTGCTGTAGTGTGATTGAACCTCCAGGTTTCTTTCATCACTCTGAAGATCCTCTCTTGCAGGATGGAGTGAAACTGGACTGCTATTCCACCTATTTGAATCGTGACATTCAGGTCCAAGTGGATAATAAGGCTTTTCTCATGGTCTCAACTTGTCCACACTCCTGGATCAAATCAGAGAGCAATCCCATAGCTGAAATTTGTACCAACTCAAACACCACTGCAATACTGCCACCAGTGACTGCCATTGCTACAGGGATAGTGTACCGAAATGAGTATTGTGCCATCTGCAATGGAGTGAGTGAGCTAGTAATCTGGCAGACAGATCTAGTCTGCAATCCCATTGTTTATGAGCTTCTCTTTAGCAACAATGTCTCAGATATCATAGACACCATACAAGATATCATACAGAGAGAATGCCGTGAATGCTCCTTTCAAATTCCAGCAATAAGTACCACCTGGACAACACCTCAAACCACAACTCGGGACTACACCAGATCATGCATCCCCAGAGTGAGTATATGTTTGCCTTTCATTGAATTGGAAAAATTTATACTTGGAAATGAGAGCTACACTGATGTAGAACAGGAATGTATGGCAGGAGTGCTCAATCTAGTGAGGAGTACCAGAAATGGTGTGGTGTATCGTAATACTGCTTGTGCTATTTGTAATAATGAGGAGTATACCGAGTGCTTTATGTTTGAGGAAACTGAAGGCATTCCAGTTCAATGCAGGCCAGATACTTCTATTGTAATTGAAAAAACTACCACATCATCCTCTACCCATATTCCGTTCAATGAAACTCTTTTTACCATCACTACCACCACTATGACTACCACAGCCATTCCTTCTTCAGTAACAAAAAACTCTGTTCCAATACCTGATGGACTAAATTTCACATTTTCTAAAAATATCTCTATTCCAATACCTGATGAATTAAACTTTACTTTTCTTGAAAATACTTCAATTCCAATACCTGATGAACTAAATTTTACACCTCCTATATATAACTTTAGTTTTCCTGAAAACTTTACAATTCCAGACCTTATCGTAGTAGAAGAACCAAAGGGAGGTCCACTCATTTATTTCACAATCACACTCAGAAACTTGGGAGGTGGTAGGGTATCCATTTCCAATGGGAGAGATGGAGTCAGTATCTCTCTAAACTGTCCTGAAGGTGAGGCTCCAGTTGGTCTAGAATGTAGACCAACACTGTGCCCTGATGGTTACATGTTAACTGGTGGGAAATGTGCACTAATTTCTACTACTCCTACTCCATCCTCTAATTCCACCTTGGGCAACTGCTCCACTGAGATATTGGTGCTCAATATGACTGATTTCATAGACCTCGGAAATGACACTATAATGTTGATAGAAGATGAATCAGTGTTAATGGTGATGGATTATGATGAGATGGGATGCCCCATAATCTGCATTAGAAATGTATCGAGTAACACATCTGATCCAGACTTAACATTCTTGAACTGTCCTACTGCTCTTGTTCCTCTCAATCAAACAGAGTTCACAGACCTTGGGAATGGAACAATTCTCTATGAGGGTATAACAGCTGAGGTCATGTTTTATGACGAGCATGGGAGACCTCTTCTCTGTCCCAACACCATAACTTCCACTGAATTGAGTGTCCATTTACTAGCTGCATTACCAGGGTTACAAGAACTGACATACATTGGCTGCTCTCTATCCATTTTAGGGACAGTCATGGTCTTAATCACATATGCACTGTTCAGTGAGCTCAGAACACTGCCAGGACTCATACTTATGAATATATGCATCACAGTATTAGCTATCAGCCTCCTATTCATCACAGGAAATTCAATTATTCAGAAATACCCGGAGAAAGATCTGTGCTCATCATTAGCTATGGCTCTTCATTTATTTTACCTTGCACAATTTGTATGGACAAGTATCTTCTCATGTGAGATGGTGAGGAATTTCTATCGAGCAAGGAGGAATTTATCTGACTCGAACAAGACCAAATACCAGTTGTATATGGCATACTTCAGCATTGGCTGGTGCCTACCACTATTGGCTGTCACACTATGTATCATTCTAAACTTTTCAGTAGATGGATTGATACTGTATGGAGTTGACAGTGATGGTGGAACTGCAGGTTGCTGGATAAACCACTTTGAGTCTTTCATTGTTGCCTTCCTCTTGCCTCTTGTTTTGTCCCTTTCCTGCAACCTACTAATGTTTATTATCACCATGTTCCTACTGTGGAGCTTCAGAAGTAAGTCCACTCTAGACAAGTCCAACACATACACTCTCATCCGAGTTGGGTTGGCTGTGTTTTCCACTACTGGATTGACATGGATATTTGGTTTCCTAGCCATCCCTAGCAGAGCAAAATGGGTGTGGTATCCATTTGTTATCTTCAATACCACTCAGGGTTTCAATATTTTCTTAGCTTTCCTATTCACCAGAAAGACATTGGGACTCTACCATTCACTGGTTAAAGATCGAAAGAAGCGTCGCATATCTGCATTTGTGAAAGGAAAACTGCCAGTAACAACATCTGAAAAAATATCTGTTGAAATAACACTATGAATTAAGATACTATGGAGTTTGGAACAGCTATTTATATAAATTTTTTATGAATTTATATGAAGTGCATCACCAAATTTCACTGACTGTATGTAAATATATGCACCCATCAAGTGAATGTAAATATTTTAAAATGATGAGTATAACTGTTTTCTGTATCAGTGGGCCTGTTGCAGCCTTGCTGTATGGCATTGGTTCAGCAAAGTATGACAGTGGTATAATTATCTAAAGCCAGATATGATGGTAGCAGCTTGAATGAAATATGTTGGGATTGGCATTCATACTTTTACATTAATGTTTGTTAGTCAAATCACACCAAAAACTACAAATGTGGGATAGTAGTAATATTCATGGTCACATGAATTCTATATGCCAAATTTCAGCCTGATTGATCCAGCATGTGACTGGAAAGTGTGTTACTCTCCTGTTGGTGTGGCTGCGTGTGTACTTTGGGAGTTCAATTAAATCTTGTTCCACTTGATTGCTCCACTTAACCAATCAAACTATCTCCATTAATATTTTATAGGTGTGGCTAGACACATTCACAGTCACAGGAGGTTATTAATACTCTTGTGGTCACATGGAGACCACATACTAAGTTTAAGTGTGATTGGTTCTTCTCAGCGAAACAACTTGTGTGTGTGTGGTCATGATAAAATCACACCCATTCTCACACCCACATGTAGTTAATAATGTTCACTCAAGTACATTGCCACATGACATGCAGTTAATAATGCTCACCTGGGTACTTGGAGACCACCTTCCAGATTTCAGCCTGGTTGCTCCAGTGGTTTGGCAATGAAACCAACTCACGCGTACACACATATAGAGCTCCTATTTATAAGTAGATACATTGTTCAAAAATGATCGCATGAGACTTTTTTTGTTGCATGAAATTGGGTGATTGTTTTTTTACAATGCTTAAGAAATTTTCATCTCTTTGAATGAATAATTTGGTTGAATGCATGCATAGAGTGCATTTTATATGACATGAACACTGTTGCATGGGTACATTGTGCATGGCTTCATGGGTCTAACTCAGGTTTGAATGTTTTTTTCAGTATCATTTTTGGCATCTTTAATCTTACACACCAAGAGGAAGAGGTCTGTGTAGGTGGGACCCACCCCATGTTACTCCTAGAGTCAAGTTGTGCATGCATACCAAGGTTTAGGCCTGTAGCTCCATGCACGTTTCTGGTTAAAGTACCATTTTTGAATTTTTTCAACACAATAAGGGGTGTGGCTATATATTTAAAATATCCCCCACTGGTGGCACTATTTCTAATTATATATTGGTTCATGGCTCCAACTCGTTCTTTTCAAGTATGCATCATGGACTCATGGACAGACAAACAAATAGATTTAGATCTTTATAGTATCTATCTACTCATAAATAGGAGCGGTGTGTGTGCGTGCGTGCGTGCGTTCATGTGTGTAGAACTTCTTCTGATTGATAGCTACAGTATCTGAAATAGCTTTGTCTATAATGTTGATAGATTTTGGACTGTTGACCTTTCATAACCTGAAAAAACCCCTTTGCCCTTTACCTCTGCAATTTTGTGTTACTATTTAGTGGTATTTTCCCCTAGTAACTCTAATGCTTTACTACACTGTGTCAGTCAGTGGATGTTTAACAAGGTACCTGGGTCTGACTTTAATAGCCATACTTTGTAAAAGGGATGCATGGGAGATCAAATCCACCATTTTTGTTGCTTACTGTTTGCTATCCAAGGATACTGCTGCACCAGCTGACGTTAAAATGAATGTAATTTTGCATATTTTGGGAATTACAATGGTGGCAGCAATGGTGGCCGGTATGGTAGCTTAGATGGTAGCTGGGGTGGTGGCTTAAATGGTAGCAGCAATGGCTGCTTAGAATAGATGGTGGCTGGGGTAGTGGCTGTGTCATAACATGAACTGAACTGTCTTACTTATTGTTATTACTATGGCACTGAGTAGATTAGTTATTGTGGTATTGTTTCATTCCTTTATTGTATTGTGGTTAATGTTACATCCTGTTAGTTCTTTTTATATCATCTATGCACAACTTAAAGTGTTGTCTGTTGGTTGTCAGTTGATTGTCTTTATCTTTGGATTGTGAATTGACTTTATGATATTTTAACAAGACTTCATTGATCTTGATTTATTTGGAATAACTAAGTTACAAGTTATTACAATTGAATTTTTATTTATGCAATTCCTGTCTTTCATGCTGGTGACCTTGTTTCCTGTTTGAAAAGAAATCGAGTTATAGTTTTAATTTGCAGGGGGTTGCTGGTGCACCATGAGCTACCCATTGGCTATCCCCTTGAGTCAGTCATCAAAATTTAAGGTTGATATTGGGCTGGGCTGGGCTGGGCTGGGCTGGGCAGGGCTGGGCTGGGCTGGGCAAGTCAGGATAGGACTGGACTGGATTGGTGGAGATATAAGCTTGATATCTGTTGTTGGTGTATTGATGTACTTGCTAGTAAACACAGCTGAATTGGAGTTCCATCATTCTTGTTCAGAACATGATACTACTGATTCACAGTAACTACTCAAGTCATCCATTTCTTGCTGCACTGTAGAAAATCTCATATAATTCTTTATTTATTTGTTTGTTTCTTTGTTGGTTTACTTCTTCTAGCGATTGGGCATACAGGGCTCAAATTTTCAGAGGTTGATCGTGGTCACATAAGCATGGTTTAGTTGAGCTTTGGTGAAGATTATAGTAAGATAGCTGACTGTTGGATACTCTACATATTTATGTATGACTGTACAGTGGAACCTCCGATACCTCGGAACCCACTCATCTGTTCTTTGAAGAGAGGTTGTTCTCAATCAGTGGTCTCACCCAAGAACAATAACTGAATATCCATTAATGTCATAACAGTAATCTCTTATGATACTACAGCTAATTGGATCTACTTACTACTTCATGGGGAGTATGTACAAGGATTATTTGCTTTTACTACAATGAAAAGGAGGGAAAGCAACAGAGGTGGAGATTAGGAATGAAGAACGAGGAACTTATTAACTATGTATTCATGCCTTGTTTCAAGACTCAGCTGGCATGCCATCTTTGTATTTTTTTGTTGTGAGAAATAATAACAACTAATTTTTTTTTTATATGCAGAGAGAAAGATCAACAAGAGATTCTGCTTCAAAACTGTGAACAGAATTGCATGATTTTGCCTGGAAACAATATACCTACCAGCTGCAGGGGCAAAGTATTGCCCTAAAATCTGACAATGAGATGCAGAAGGAACTGGAGAAAAATCTTCTGGAGTCATTTGCCTCACTTAGCCTGAGTCAGTAGCTTCATTTAACGTGTGCATCTTTATTCTTGACTATTGTTTAATCAATTTCACAAAAAGGCTGGGGTGTGGTTTCACAAAATGTTTGGATGTGTAGCTTTTGTCCCTTTTCATAGGCCCATCTTTAATTGATTTATTGGAAGCCATTCTAGCTTTTGTCCATTGTTCAGAATTGGGAGGGTCTGCTTTTAGAGGTACTGTTCTATTAGCTCTTGTAAGGAATCAATCAGTGTTTTAGTGTTTGTCCATTGTAGACAGGTTGTCCCTATTTCAGAGAGTACATTTAATGAGGTTCCAATGTATTAATTAATTTTGTCTGTATGAATAGCGAAGATAAGTATCTGGTCAGCAATTTTGGGGGGGGGGGGGGGAAATTATCGCTAGATTTATAATTGTGCCTGATATAGTTGCCGTAAGCATGATGGACATCATGGCTATGCACTATTAGGAAATAAAAAAATATTATGTAGTAGCAATTTAGAAATCAAGCTTTTATTTTCATGACTGATTGACCAATGATTTTTTGGGCACAAATAATTAACTGATTTCTCATGAATTTGTTTCATATAATGAAGTAACTCAAATGTGTGTATGATGTGGGAGGGGGGGGGGGGGAAGGGGGTTTATACAATATTATGCAACATCTATTTGCACAGTTTTGTTCTTCAGCCATGGCATACCTGGGAAATATTGCAAAGACAAGGTTATCCAGTTTAATATTCACTTTTTTTTGGTGTTCTGGCTGAAATCAGTATCTGGTTTGCTACTGCAGAATACTTCACTAATATAGTCTTGCCACTACTTACCAAGTGGGTTGAATAAAAGAGACAGAGTTGTATAGATGGATCCAGCTAATTAAAAGATTAAAAAAATTAAGAAAAACGAGTCATTTAATTTAAGACCATTAGAAAGGGAATCAGTTGTTTGAGTATACTACAGCTTTTTGGTACTCCATTATCCCAGGAAATTCAGGATGGTTAAAGATTAGTATACACCAATGTATTACGCAATGATCTGTCACAACATCTCCTATATAAAGTGAAAACCACTGACTGCCCCCCCCCCCCCCCCCCCCCCCCGAAATATCTTTATTACACATGATTAAACCTTGTGCAAGGTACTGCTGGGTCCATGAAATCTGGATTAAAAGTAGAACTGCATATACTCTGCTCAACTTCCTGTTATTTATGAGGTTAGTGAACATTCACAATCACATTACACAAAATGGACAAGCATGACATAAATATCCGCAGTTGTTAATATGGAAACTGAGTACCTTTGAATAAAAATATTCAGCTTGTTTTTTATGTCCATGAATTTACATCTCACCTTTGTTGAGAAGCAGAATTAATGTAGGAAGCCATCAAGTGCTTGTATTAATGTTAATATAATCCCTGAAAGTATTCAATACATGATGACAGCAGATTAGGTTGTTATTGAAAACATACCACCACCTGCAGGTGAATACAAGTGATATCTACAAGCTAGTGTGCCAGTATCTATATCTGCTATAAGTCAATATTTTGAAAAAAATGATTCTTCCTATCCTACTCCTCTTGTCGAGCTGCATGATAGTTGTTCACAACTTCAGCTGCAACTTCTGTCAGGAGCTGTGCAGTGGTGGGGCTACCAGTTCGCAATGCATGTGTACTAATGACTATCCAGTTTTTGGAGATTGCTGTAGTGTTATTGCACCTCCAGGTTTCTTTTATTACTCTGAAGATCCACTCTTGCAGGATGGAGTGAAACTGGACTGCTATTCCACCTATTTGAATCATGACATTCAGGTCCAAGTGGATAATAAGGCTTTTCTCGTGGTCTCAACTTGTCCACACTCCTGGATCGAATCAGAGAGCAATCCCATAGCTGAAATTTGTACCAACTCAAACACCACTGCAGTACTGCCACCAGTGACTGCCATTGCTACAGGGATAGTGTACCGAAATGAGTATTGTGCCATCTGCAATGGAGTGAGTGAGCTAGTAATCTGGCAGACAGATCTTGTCTGCAATCCCATTGTTTATGAGCTTCTCTTTAGCAACAATATCTCAGATATCATAGACACCATACCAGATATCATACAGAGAGAATGCCGTGAATGCTCCTTTCAAATTCCAGCAATAAGTACCACCTGGACAACACCTCAAACCACAATTCGGGACTACACCAGATCATGCATCCCCAGAGTGAATACATGTTTGTCTTTCATTGAATTGGAAGAATTTATACTTGGAAATGAGAGCTACACTGATGTAGAACAGGAATGTATGGCAGGAGTGCTCAATCTAGTGAGGAGTACCAGAAATGGTGTGGTGTATCGTAATACTGCTTGTGCTATTTGTAATAATGAGGAGTATACTGAGTGCTTTATGATTGAGGAAACTGAAGGCATTCCAGTTCAATGCAGGCCAGATACTTCTATTGTAATTGAAAAAACTACCACATCATCCTCTACCCATATTCCGTTCAATGAAACTCTTTTTACCATCACTACCACCACTATGACTACCATAGCCATTCCTTCTTCAGTAACAAAAAACTTCGTTCCAATACCTGATGGACTAAATTTCACATTTTCTAAAAATATCTCTATTCCAATACCTGATGAATTAAACTTTACTTTTCTTGAAAATACTTCAATTCCAATACCTGATGAACTAAATTTTACACCTCCTATAAATAACTTTAGTTTTCCTGAAAACTTTACAATTCCAGACCCTATCATAGTAGAAGGACCACAGGGAGGTCCACTCATTTATTTCACAATCACACTCAGAAACTTGGGAGGTGGTAGGGTATCCATTTCCAATGGGAGAGATGGAGTCAGTATCTCTCTAAACTGTCCTGAAGGTGAGGCTCCAGTTGGTCTAGAATGTAGACCAACACTGTGCCCTGATGGTTACATGTTAACTGGTGGGAAATGTGCACTAATTTCTACTACTCCTACTCCATCTTCTAATTCTACCTTGGGCAACTGCTCCACTGAGATATTGGTGCTCAATAAGACTGATTTCATAGACCTCGGAAATGACACTATAATGTTGATAGAAGATGAATCAGTGTTAATGGTGATGGATTATGATGAAATGGGATGCCCCATAATCTGTATTAGAAATGTATCGGGTAACACATCTGATCCAGACTTAACATTCTTGAACTGTCCTACTGCTCTTGTTCCTCTCAATCAAACAGAGTTCACAGACCTTGGGAATGGAACAATTCTCTATGAGGGTATAACAGCTGAGGTCATGTTTTATGACGAGCATGGGAGACCTCTTCTCTGTCCCAACACCATAACTTCCACTGAATTGAGTGTCCATTTACTAGCTGCATTACCAGGGCTACAAGAACTGACATACATTGGCTGCTCTCTATCCATTTTAGGAACAGTCATGGTCTTAATCACATATACACTGTTCAGTGAGCTCAGAACACTGCCAGGACTCATACTTATGAATATATGCATCACAGAATTAGCTATCAGCCTTCTTTTCATCACAGGAAATCCAATTATTCAGAAATACCCAGAAAAAGATCTGTGCTCATCATTAGCTATAACTCTTCATTTATTTTACCTTGCACAATTTGTATGGACAAGTATCTTCTCATGTGAGATGGTGAGGAATTTCTATCGAGCAAGGAGGAATTTATCTGACTCTAACAAGACCAAATACCAGTTGTATATGGCATACTTCAGCATTGGCTGGTGCCTACCACTATTGGTTGTCACAATATGTATCATTCTAAATTTTTCAGTGGATGGATTGATACTGTATGGAGTTGACAGTGATGGTGGAACTGCAGGTTGCTGGATAAACCACTTTGAGTCTTTCATTGTTGCCTTCCTCTTGCCTCTTGTTTTGTCCCTTTCCTGCAACTTACTTATGTTTATTATCACCATGTTCCTACTGTGGAGCTTCAGAAGTAAGTCCACTCTAGACAAGTCCAACACAAACACTCTAATCCGAGTTGGGTTGGCTGTGTTTTCCACCACAGGATTGACATGGATATTTGGTTTCCTAGCCATCCCTAGCAGAGCAAAATGGGTGTGGTATCCATTTGTTATCTTCAATACCACTCAGGGTTTCAATATTTTCTTAGCTTTCCTCTTCACCAGAAAGACATTGGGATTGTACCATTCATTGGTAAAAGATCGAAAGAAACTTCATCTACCAGCATTCATGAACAAAAAACCGATAGCAACATCTAAAAAAATGTCTGTTGAAACGACATTATAAGTTAAAATCTTCTGAATTTGTATGGAACAGCTCTTTATATCAATATCATAAATTTATATGAAGTGCATCACAAAATCTCACTGACTGTATATGTATATGTGCACCCATCAGATGAGTATTATTTTAGTTAAATGATGATTATTTCTATTTTGTACACACTATTCAAAACTACCTGACAGACTTTTATATGTTGCAAAAAACTGATCACCTTTTTTTTTTGTAATGCTTAAAAAAATATTAATGCCTTCAAATGAAAGATTAGGTTGAACCAATATAGTATTATATTTAAGAAATTGTAATCATTAAAAATTGATGCAATAGCAAGTCTATTTACTACAATGTTTGTATAAAATATCAGCAAAGGTACTTTTCCTTGGATGAGTCTATCAATGCAATTTTCCATATAGGGTAATTGAATGTTACATTTTTCTTTAACATCAGCTGTTCAGGTCACACCAATCAATTACAAACACATTTTTAATACTGTGATAATAATTACCATTTATTTATCATAGAAGGTGACATACTGAAAATATTGTTGGTCACCATGTAGCCACTCTTAAGCATACCTTGTACTTTTAATAAGCACATTCTGTTTTATTTGCAGGAGATTCTTGTGATTAAGATGTAGATATTCACACAGACTGATCAGTGGCATATCCAAGATTTTGAAAAAGGGAAGAGGAGGCAGAAGGTGGGGTAAGTGTAAATTTATCACTTAATTGGAGGGTGCAGTGGAGCACAATCATTTAATAAGGTTAGTCTTCCAGATGTTTGACTTGGGGATTTTTTTTTATTATTAAAGTTGAAAAGGAAAATAGAATGATAAAGAAATGAAAATAGCCAGAGAGCTAGCTGCCACTGCTGGAATGAAATAAAATTAGCATCAATCAAAAACTTAATTTCATGCATTTTTTAAAAAATTTCCCATAGAAATTAATCAAAGAGTTGAATGAGTGCAATTTCAAGTTAAAGGGTTAATTAATGTCATCCTCCTTGGATAGTGCATTTATTGGAAATTATATGATTAATGTAAACATGAAGACATGAAGACATGAAGCATGGCATTTAGTCAATGCTGGCCCATCATTGCTCTCTTCAGAGTCATGATTACTTGAGTACTGAGACTGCTCACTGCGTTGTTGCTACTGGTAAGGGAGTCACCAATAAAATATAAAGTATAGCAGCAAAGTTCCCTAGCTTTGTTTTCTAGCATAAGATATCTTTTTTGTAACTGAAATAAGATAAACCAATCATGATTCTGCATGAAATAAAAAAAATGCTATGTTTTATCTAAATCAATAGGATTATTAACTTGTATAATGATAGAAAATGTTGTTTTGTTTTCTTCCCCCTCTAAGTTACTTAGGCCAAACCCATTTTAGTAGAAAAGGGAAGGGCCAAAAAAAAATGAGGGTTGGGAAAAAAAAGGGAGTAAGAAAAGGGGACATGACCTTAACATGTAGGGATGCTCACCTTTGGCCAGCAACTTAAAAATGGAGGAGGAGGGAGAAGTAAAAAAAGGGAGGAGGGGAGGAGGAGAAAATGGTGGAAAAAAAGGTCCTGAATAAACAAACAAATTAACAACCATGTCCAAATATTTGAACTTAGGAGTTTTGAACCAAGAGCTAAGGTTATTCCTGACCAATGACAGTTCATAAACAAACACAAGTATATACACAATGAATAAGACGAATATATGATGGGTAAGTACTGCAAGTCTTTATTTTACTATTTTTAAACCATCCCTCACTCATCCCAAGTTAATTTCATCCCAATTAGCCAATCCTGTAATTCAAACTGACAATCTAAAGTATAATCTACATATTAATGGTTCATTTATATGAAATTTATTTTTGTTACAGATACATCTAACTTCAAGCATGGATTTTAACACAAAATGTTTGTCCTACTTGGTCACACCTCTTCCTAGTTAGTTTATATTTGGGTATATATGAATGTCCATTTGTGTATAAACTTTACTGCCAAAGCACAAAACCAAATATACCGTTTCTTCATGGTAGACAAATACTACATCATGGATATATTTTTGCCCAAATATTTGGTCCACCTGGCCTTACTTGTTCCTGTGGGTGTGGTGCTAAAATGTCAAAATTGGCACTCAGACAAATGTTTGTATCTAGAGACTTAAACTTAGAATGCACACATGTCATGACCCTAGGAGTGACTTGGCTAGACTTGTTCCTCTGAGTGTCTCAGGCAATAATAGTGTATGTACATGTGTGTATGTTTGTGTACATCCACTCTCCCACCAAAAAGTTATATCAAATGAAACCTGATCTTCAGTCTTAGTGATGACATATACTAACCACACTATTACAAGAATTTGGACAACTTGGCCACATCTCTACCAACATGTAAAGATAAAATTAGAATGGTTATACTTAGTACTCACACACTACTAATGTAGTCCCTCCCCCCTCCTCCCCCACCAAAACTTTAAAAAATCCAGCCATAAAGGCCAATTTTGAAAAAAGAAAGAAAAGATAGTGATGACTCCCTGGCTCCCAAGAGAAATAATTTGGTGTTCTGCCAGGCAGATGTGGTCTTCTCCAAATTTATACATAAGATAGATTACGCATTGTTACATATGCTACAGGGGACATGATTGACAATTATATTCAAAGACAAAAATAAACATATATGGACATACCTTAAAACTTTCCTCACTCTCACTCTTGGTCTGCTTTTGTCTAATGGAAATTTCTCTCATTCTGTAACTTTTTACTCATTAAAAGATTCAACAGTCTCTTTCAATCCTCATCAGTCTCCCTGTTTACTGCCAGTGATTTACAAGACCACATTGTATGATTTTTGCTTCTATACATATACAATAGATCAATTATATTTAGCTTTGTTCTTCTTTTTGAGACTTGTAGGCCAGACATCGCATGGATTATTTATTTTGTAATACACTTTTTCAATTGTGCCATTTGTACATCTGCATTATACCCATGTATCAAGGCATCATAATTGCATTTCTGTTTTCATTATCTTAAATATTGAAGAAGAATAAAAATTGTATAAAATTTTTTTTTTTTAAATTAGAACCCTTTAGAAAAGATATTATCTTGACTATAAACTTTGAAAATAATAAAAAGCAAAGAAACAACATAAAAAAAAGAACTAGACCAAAAAAACAAAAAACAACAACTACGACAATAAAGAAACTTTATGTAAGTCTGAGCAGTGTCATATTTCCAAAAAATTAATTTATACTGAATGTTAAAAAAATTATGCCAAAAAATGTTAAGAAAAAAATTCAAGAAAGTATCAAAAGGACTTGAAATGTTTTTTGAACAGTAATATTAATATTTATAAATAAGCATATAATTTTAATTACTTTAGTTAATTTTGAAGTTTTTATAACATTTACTGTTTTATACATCTTTTAAATATATTTTATATATCAGAAGATCAATAAACATCAACTTGCCTTATTGTAGGTATATTCCAGCTCTTGTATTATAGTCTGATTTTAGTTATTGCATTTTGTTTATATAGTCCCCTGTTGAGTAATAACAGTATTCGTTCTATCCTTTGGCAGTGAACAGTACAACTTTAATATTTTCTTGGTGAAGAGAAAAGCTAAGAATATACTGAATCCTTGAACACTATTAAAAATAACAAAAGGATACCACATCCAGTAGAGTTGGCTTGAAATGGCCAGGAAACCAAATATCCATGTCAGAGCAGTAGTTGAAAACATAGCCACCCACACTCTGATAAGCGTAAATGTGTTGCTTTTCTGTGAAGTAGAAGTACTTCTATTGCTGAAGAGGAGGAATGTGGTGAGAAGAAACATGAGTAGATTGCAGGAAAAGCATAGGACTAGAGGGAGGAGGAAGACTAAGATCGAGGATTCAAAATGGTTGATCCAACACAATGAAATATTTCCATCACTATCCACACCATAGAGGATCCAACCGGCAACAGAAAGGTTCAAAGTGATGGAAATGGTAATGATCACCACTGGCAAGCACCAACCAATAACCATATATGAAACAAATAACTTCTGTTTGGTTTTCATGGAGTCTGTAAAAAGCTTTCTTGCTAGGTAGAATTTCCTTACCATCTCACAGGAGAATATACTCATCCATGAAAACTGCACCAGGTAAAAGAAGTGAAGAGCAACAGCCACTGTTGAGCACAACTCTCTCACTGGGAAACTCTGAAGAGTTGGACCTAAAGTGATGAATAGAAGGTTGATCGCAAAAATGGGGATGCATAAATTCATAAGAATAAGTCCTGGAAGTGTTCTGAGCTCACTAAAGATTGTGTATGTAACTAAAACCATGGTGGTTCCTAAAATGGAGAGAGAACAGCCAATATATGACAATTCTTGTAACCCAGGTAATTGAGCCAGTAACTGGGCACTTAAACTGTCAGTGGGGGTGGTGTTACTAGGACAGACTAGAGGTCTTCCATACTCGTCATAAAACATGATTGTTACAGCCACATTTTCATAAAGAATTGTTCCATTTTCTACATCTGTGTACTCTGTTATATTGAGAGGAACGAGGGCAGTGGGACAATCCAAGAATGTTAAGTCTGGATTAGATGTGTTGTCTGAACCATTTTTAACACAGACTATTGGGTGTCCCATCTCATCATAATCCATCACCATTAACACTGCTTCATCTTCTATTAAAATTACAGTATCATTTCCGAGGTCTATGTAATCAGTCTTATTGAGCACCAATATCTCAGTGGAGCAGTTTCTCAAGGTGGAATTAGAAGATGGTGGAGTAAGAGTAGGAGTGATTAGTGCACATCTTCCTCCAGTCAGTGTGAAGCCATTAGGACACAATGTTGGTCTACACTCTAGACCAATGCGAACCTCACCTTCAGCACAGTATATAGAGACACTGGTACCATCTTGTTGGCTGGATATGGACACTTCACCACCTCCCAAGTTACTGAGAGTGATTGTAAAATAGAAATGTGTTGGAGGACCTTTTTCTGGTCGTAAGTTAACATTAGTCGATTTTGATGGATTTGTAATGTCTGTGGTTGCAGTAGTGTTTGAAATATTTGGCAAACATTGATATGGTATGTCAACTGTTTTTTCTAACATTAAACATTCTGTATCTTCTTCATTATTACAAATAGCACAAGCAGCATTACGATACACCACACCATTTCTGGTACTCCTCACTAGATTGAGCACTCCTGCCACACAATTCTGTTCTATATCAGTGTAATTGGAATTTCTAACTATGAATTTCTCCAGTTGGATTAAAGGCAAGCATGTACTCACACTGGGAATGCAGGATCTTGTGTAATTTTGAGTAATGGTGGCGATAGCTGGAACTTGAAAGGAACATTCACGACAATTTCTTTGTAAAAGATTTATTATTAATAGCATGTCTGAAATGTTGTTGAAAAAGAGGAGATCATAAACCATTGGATTGCAGAAGAGATCTGTCTGCCAAGCGACTAGCTTAGTCACTCCATTGCAAAGTGCACAAAATTCATTTTTATACACCATACCTGTGGCAGTGCTAGTCACTGGAGGCAATATGGTAGAAGTATTAGAGCAAATGCAGAATTCTTCTGTGGCACCATCCTCCATTTCCATCCAGGAGTCTGGACAAGATGAGATCATGAGAAAACCATTGTTCTCTGCCAAAACTTGGATTTCTGGATTCACGTAGGTTGAAATACAGTCCAGTTTCACTCCTGGCTGCAAAGAATCAGTTTTGGCTGGAGGGGTAGGCACACTGGCACAACAGCAATCCCTGAATACTTGACAATCAACATCACACTTACACAGAGCACTTGGACTGCCAGCTGTAGGATAGCAAATCTCCTGGCAGAAGTTACAATCCAGATTTTCAACAACTGTCAAAGTATGAAATAATAGAAGGAGATGAATAAGCATTTGTACTTCTATAGAGATACAACTATGCTGTATAGATGCACTAATCTTTTGATTCCCTGAGCTAGAGGTTCAGTTATAATACTTTGCTGTAATCATTATAAGGGTGCTATATGTGGTCATGCGTTCACTATAAAGGCATGTGTCATGTATGTACATAATTGTGTGTTTATGTGGTAGGGAAAGCTGCACCTTGATTGGTCAATATAACATGTATAGTAATAGTTAATGACCAATTAGGTTATATTACTAATTATAGACATCTGTTGTCATTTGAATGGTGCTACACATGGTTATGCATTAATTATGGTATTGTGTTGTGTGTATATATATATATATATATATATATATATATATATATATATATATATATATATATATATTAGCAGCATATACCAGTGTTGCCTGGCCAATGTCAACATGAAACATTATAGAAGCCTCTCAAATTTTGGCCTGGTGAGTCCTTTAATTAGCTTTTGACCAACAAAACTACTTTCTGTGGGTGTGGCTAATGAAGAATCACACACATTAAAAACCCCAGATGTGGGTAGTACTGCTCACCTGTTACTTAGACTGCACATGTTGATTTTTAGCCTGATTGGTCTATAAATGAGCAGGCATGATGACGTCTTATTGGTGTAGCAATAACAGACCATACCATTGACACACCCACATGTGATTATTAATGCTCACCTGGTTGCTTGGTAACCTCATTCAAAATTTCAGTCTGGTTGGTCATTTGATTTACTTTTAATAGCCGAAACAACTTCCAATAGGTGTGACTATGTCCAAACCACACCCATATGTGATTAACAAGCTTTCCGGATACTTGGAGACCACATGCCAAATTTTTGCTACATTGTAATATATTTGTGAATCTAATACCTTAAGTCCAAATGTTATTAAAAATTAATTTTTTTTATGCACTATTTCATTATACACACCAATGGGAAGATGTCTAGCCAGGGGGGATCCCGCCCATATTACTCCTAAAGTCATATTATCTATGCATATCATATTTTAAGTCGGTTTCTCCAAGAGTTTGTATGGTTAAAATACCATTTTTGGCCTTTTTTTGGCTGGCATGAAAACAGAAATGGGTGTGTTCATGTACATGCACTTAAACATTCCCAGATTATATTGATTCCAAATATATATGGGTTCATTGGTAAATTCCCAAGGTTCAGGCATTTTTGCTGAAATACCACTTTTGACATTTTTAGTCTTATGCAGTGAAAGGAAGAGGTGTGGCCAGGTGGGACCCCACCCATGTTACTCCCAGAGTGAAGTCGTATATGCATACCAAGTAATAGGTCCGTAGCTCGAAGGGTTTTCTTGCCCAAATAATAGTTTTGGCTTTTCTCACTACCATGGTAACCATTTTCTGGATTTTTAAGCTCATGTTTTAATTTGAATCAAAACCCATCATCATGCTACGTTTCAAAAAAGTTCACCCCCAGGTTTGGCCAGAATGATGCTACAAACATATGTACAGAGAGACAGACAGACAGACGGACGGACGGACGGACGGATGGACAGACAGACAGACATCTTGTTTTATATATATAGGATACATATCCTACTGTACTCTATATAGATTGCAAGTATCTTTTGTTTGTAAGTAATACTATTCCTTCAAAACAAAAGTTTAATCACCACAAAGATTAAAAAGTGTACAGTATTTAGTTTAGCACTGGGAGTGCTTAGATTGAGTTTCATCTTGAAGAATGCTCTATAAGAAAAACTACTGAGATTTATAGAATAGATGAGCATATAAGGATGAAATTTGAAATGAGCATGTGGGGAAGGTGGGTCTTGGCTTTTACATAATTAAATTCAGAATTACTGGATTTTATGGCCAATAAATTTATCTTTTTCTGTTTGAGCACTACCACTGGGATTTAGAGAACTGCACATCTGATTGGGACAAAATTTAGCAGGAGCTGAAAGAGTGGGTGGGGGTGATTCTTATATAATAAAATGTGGAATTGCAGTATTTTACTTATTTTTCAATCTTTTTCTATTTGCATGAAAACCATCTGGGATGATTGGGATAAAATGGGGGCAGACCCAACATGGTTATGAATTCCGCCTTGGTATTTAAATGAATTAGTTAAGGAGAGAGATTGCTGAGTAGGGTAAGGGCAAGTTATTAGTTCATTAATTATAGTTAATGAGAGAGTACAGAAAAAAGTAAGGGTCAGTTAATGGGGATCTTTTCTTGTTTTGTGTCAGAAAACATTCCACAACTAATTTCGAATTGGATTAGAATTTAAATATAGTAGAATTTTTAAATATAATTTTAGATAAAAATATTTACTGATCCCTTCCACTGAACATGTTATCTCTGTGTATGTATGTATTAAGGCAACAGGCGCTGGCTCCATCTTCTTTTCCTCCAAGCGGGTGTGGTACATCAATCACTTAACCCGACCCTTTACCAAGGTTCAGCTCTTTGAACTGCTCACTGTGGATGGACCCATTGTGCAGGAGCTGTTGTGGACCTATCGGATAAGTTATATTGCATAGCACTGGTAGGTGTGGTCTGTGTGGTAGAGGGTGGTGGGGGTGGGAGAGATGCATGGTATACGTGTTTAATATGGGCCCTGTCATCTCACGATATAAGGTCTGTTACTAATGGTAACAGCTACATATCATTTTGTGAACTGTATTATTGGGAAAGAGCAAGTAGGGATGGGTGGGAGGGGGAAAGCATATGTACTTATATAAATAAGTGAATAGAAGAATATATCTGGCATATCCTGTACCAGAATATATTTGTGATGATATAATCATAAGCATGGAATAATTCCCAACCACAGCACCAAATGCATTAAATATGTAAAATTGTACTGAAAGACAATACAATTCCCACACTAATCTCTATATTCAAACATGTAATAGAATTTTCTCTATATTTCCACTAGCAGCATATACCCGATGTTGTCCAAGCTATGTCTGCATGAAACTTTACAGAAGCCACTCAAAGAAGAAAAAAAAATGGAACAAATGAAGGATAAAATGGGGGTGAGGAAGAGGAAAAGAACGAAGGGATGGAAAGAAAAGGAAGAAAAAAAGTGAGGGTGGGTTGAAAGAAAAAATGATTGAAGGGTGATAAGAGAAGGAATGGGGAAAAGGAAATTAAACAAAAAGGAAAAAATAAAAAATAAGCATAATCATGGATATGAATCAAATCCATGATTTAGAAATAGATTGTAGACATTCATTGGAAATACTGATTTCAATTTCTTTTTTTAGTGTCCATGAGTTCTATTACTGGAGTGTCTTCTGGTGCACGATTTTGACAATTTTTCCTTTTGGGATCACTTTGTTCAGATAATCAGTGTTGCTCACTCTGGACAAAAACTGGACTTTATGTAGTCAGGCTAGCCAAAATTAAAGGAGTCTGAATTAGAAGGGGAAGTCAACTGAAATCATAGAGATCCTTTGTGGCTTCAATTACATGATGCATCAGATTCTTGTTAGCAAATCTGCTATCTTTGGTGATCCTTCTTTCAGCATTAAGTTGTGAAGATGAATACCAAATGGATGAAGGGAGTTGAGGATTTCAACTGGGAAGGTAGCTACCAAATAGTGGTCTGGAATCCAGTCAACAGATATTTGCTCCAACTGTTAGATGAGAATTTCATTGATAGTATAGTATCTGTATGTATAAAAGTTGGAAGAAAAACCACATGTGACAACGATTTTTGCTTGAATCCAGTTCTCACAATTCATGTGTGTGTGTGTGTGTGTGTGTGTGTGTGTGTGTGTGTGTGTGTGTGTGTGTGTGTGTGTGTGTGTGTGTGTGTGTGTGTGTGTGTGTGTGTGTGTGTGTGTGTGTGTGTGTGTGTGTGTGTGTGTGTGTGTGTGTGTGTGTGTGTGTGTGTGTGTGTGTGTGTGTGTGTGTGTGTGTGTGTGTGTGTGTGTGTGTGTGTGTGTGTGTGTGTGTGTGGTATCTGTCCATGGAGTGCTATTCTACAGGTGCAGTGATACTATGCAAGTGTGTGTGGTGTCTGTCCATGGAGAGAGTGTGTGTGTGCGTGTGTGTGGGTGGGTGGGTGGGTGTTCGTGCATGTGTGCCTTCGTGTGTGCATGTGTGCATGCATGTGTGCATGCATGTGTGCATGCATGTGTGCATGCATGTGGGCATGCATGTGTGTGCTTGTGTTTCGAAGGGGCTTTCTGGCTTACATTCCTGCATGCATATGTGCCTTCATGCTTGGGTATGTATCTACATTACTTCAATTTTGAAACTAGTGAGGACCAAAGAAGATTTACTCACCTTTGAGGGCTGTGGTATGTTTTGTTACCTTTGATAAAACATATTTTGGGGATGGTAGGCTAAACAACTTAAAATTAAAAAGTCATTGGAGCAGCTGTACCAAAAAGATGAAGGGATAATGGTACCAAAAGATGAAAGGAGTAATAAAAATTAACTTCCAATGAAATAAAAGGCATTGGAGCAGCTGTACCGAAAAGATAAAAGAAATACCAAAATCAACTTTCCACCCAAAAAGTGAGAAATATGAAGCAGTAAGTAAAGTGGTATATGTTCCTGTATAAACATTATCTCTATTTTTTAGGGATTTAAAAAAAAATGATGTTCCAAGTTTTCTAGAATGGTTAAGTCCTTGTGGCACAACCAAATGATTGTTCTTTTGAAGAGAACAAATTTGAAAAATTCAAATCACTAAATTAACCAGGAATAGGGAGGAATGTGCTATGAATGATGAAATGAGGAATAATTGTACTCAGAAAAGGGAGGAGAGATAAAAGAAATAGGTGGTCTGACTCAAAAAGAAAATGTATATTTGAGGTTTGCAGGTTTGATTGCACACAACACTGAGGACTGGCAATGAAGGTACTATCTAAAAGCCTCCCTACAGGCTGTTTTTCAGTGACCTTTGGTGGGCAGTAATTACCAAAATGTCTAATTTGAAGATGTGTTGTAGACTTTTAAAACAAAAGTGAACATGTGATTAGATCAAAGTGTTTTTTAGAATTACCATTTTATGCCAAAGTTTTAGGCCTGTAGCTCCATTCCTTTTTCTGGTAGAGTTCCCATTTCTGGCTTTTTTTTAAATACAGAGAGGGGTTCGGCCATATAGACACACTCATGAAGTTTCCCAGGTGACACTGATTTTAAATATATATGGGTTTATGGGTCCGACTTCAACTGTTCAATAGTGAATCGAGGGCAGACAGACAGACAGACAGACAGACAGACAGACAGACAGACAGACAGACAGACAGACAGACAGACAGACAGACAGACAGACAGACAGACAGACAGACAGACAGACAGACAGACAGACAGACAGACAGACAGACAGACAGACAGACAGACAGACAGACAGACAGACAGACAGACAGACAAGTTATACTTTATAGTACAGATAGATGTATCAAAAACAACTGGAGATTGAACCAAAAATATTGAAAAATTTGTGCAAGCTTCCACTTCAGAGTATGAACATCTATTTCCCACAAACCACATCACAGAATTAGGTTTATTTCGTTTCTTTTGACAACAGTCTTGACTCTGTTGCAAGAAAAATAAATTAATGTACACACATACACACACTCACACACACACATACGCACACACACGTGCACACACACCACACACACACAAAGGAATAAAATTATGGGACATCCTATCAACACCTAGTTGCACAATGAAATTTGTTGAATCTGTTAATCAGCCATTTCTCCCTCTGATAGCTCTATCGATCTGTCCCTGGCTTTTCCTTTCTCCTGTTAAGTGACTGGATATATAAACTGTAACTGAACCAATTTCTAAGTAAGCTGATACATTCTTCATTTACAAATTTCTACATTGCATGTCATCAACTACACCCAAAATAACCACAATAATGTTTCAATTTTTTTATCCATCTGTATTTTCTTGCTTTATTGAATTGGGTAGCTAAAACACTCCTCATTTTCTTTCTAATATGCAATATGAACAGGAATAAAAGGCAGGCCCTCAGAAGTATAGCTGATTGCAGGAGAGAATTTGTTCTTGCTTTTGTTTAATTTCTCTATCCTCCACATTGGTTACCGCTGAACTGAACTGCCTCACCCTTTTTACAGCCCATGTCCTTCTGCTAATCTCTATCTTCCTCTTGGATGGCATGGTGAAATTTCAGTCTCTGATGTGCATACTTTTACCAACAGTAGCCTGAAATGTAATTGTGTCTCCCAAAGTTGTTCAAAGTTTTTCTTTACCACTTATGATTATTTTCGGTAACAATAGAAAAAAAAACAAAAAAAACCCAGGGACCTAGATATACAATTTTCCAATAAAAAATGAGAGAAACATTAACCAGCATGAATACATCATACCTGCGGAGTATCATGTCATCAATTCAGTTTTTTGGCAATGATAGTCAAAAAAAAACAGTGCAGAAAAAATAAATGCATTTCGTAAAAAGGATATATTTTTGCTACCATTGGTAATGGGTCACTAACTCACTTATAAAGAAAGACTTTCAACTTAGTATATATATAGAAGGTATGGAGACACGTATATGGATACACCTTAAAACTTTCCTCCCTCTCTTACTCGTAGTCTGCTTTTGTGTGATGGAGGTTTCTCTCGATGTCTAATCTTTTATTCATGAGAATATTTAACAGTCTGCCAATGTCCAGAAGTCTCTCTATTTGTTTCCACTGGTCTTCAGGATTCCTCTGTTTCTTCTAGTTTCCAGCAATCTTTTCTTTTTACTCCTGTCTCCTGCAAGTGGCATATTGTGTGCGTCCCACTGTGTGCCACTGGTGCACACACACGAGGTCATTATGTGTTCAGCATCATCTATATATCAGGCAGCTCAGGCATTTGCCTGACCATTGTTTCAGTAAACCACACCCATTTAGCAGCCTATGCCCACTTTTACAGTAATAATATCTGCTAGTGATTTAGCTGAAGAACCAATGAGTGAAACTGCCACATAAAATGCTCACTAGCTCATGTAGTTTAGCTTCCTCAGTCCTTCTTTTCCTAAAAAGGAGATAAACAGTTGTTTTAGAGTGACCAGGTTTGGAGAATTTAACTATTCACTTAATATAGAGTAAAGGATCATTGTCTTCAAGAAGGCATAGCAATATCTATTTGGAAACCACTGTGACTCAGCAAAATATTTATTGTACACTGGCCATGTGGATCTGAATGATGTTGGGAATGAATTTCATAATACAAAGGACTATAGAAAGTCTAAATTCCCATTTTTGAAAAAGTTTACTTATTTTATTCCCATTATGATTTAATATTCAAGTGAATTATGTCATCTGCAATGGGAAATGGGTATGGTGGGCATGGCCAACCATACCGTATGCATGTAAAATGTATTGCTGCACCTATGTAACATATCAATGAAATATTCTTATCACATTTATATATAAAATTATTATCTTACTATAATTTGTCTGTCTGTCTGTCTGTCTGTCTGTCTGTCTGTCTGTCTGTCTGTCTGTCTGTCTGTCTGTCTGTCTGTCTGTCTGTCTGTCTGTCTGTCTGTCTGTCTGTCTGTCTGTCTGTCTGTCTGTCTGTCTGTCTGTCTGTCTGTCTGTCTGTCTGTCTGTCTGTCTGTACCATCATTCCGGCCAAACCTGTAGGTGAATTTTTCTGAAACTCGGCATGATAATAGGTTTTGACCCAACTTAAACACGGGCTCAAATTTTTTTGCAAAGTGGTTACCACGGTAGCGAGAAAAAGCCAAAAATGGTATTTTGGCCACTTCTCTCTTAATAATACATCATCTACACCATCACCTTTCTTACTGGCAAGCCATGTTAAACTATTGGATTTTAACCTATATTGGCCCTGGCAACACCAGGTATATGCTGCTATTTCAACATAAAAGTGTGCTTATGGCTACGTATATATACAGACTGTATTAGCAAATTTCAAAATTTTGGAGATGTTGGTTGTTCCACTCAGAAGTTAAATTTTTTTTCTTTGGTTGTACTATATAAATAACTCTTTATCTGTGCATATATAAAGAACAATTAGTTATTTTGGGCATACTAATAAGCAGCTGTATTGGAGCTGTAGTTTAGAACAGCTTTATTGAAGAGTCTTAAATGTAAGAACAAGTTGTGTTGTTGCTCTTGGCTAAACTTGTAGGGAAGAGGGGTGGGGAGGGGAGGGGGGGGGTTGAGATCAGACTCAGGACTCTGAGGGAAGTGGAAGCTTGATTGGAGGAACCAGCTTTCCTCTTGCAACCTTTTTATGGCTGCAGCAAGAGTTGGCATCCCTTGTCACTTCCACATAACCACCAACAGATCCCCAGATTAAAAAGTAGGAAACTTTGAGACTTAGAATGCTTACCAATGATTTATGATAAGTTGTGGGAAATAAAATTAAAATTTAGATGAACATTCCAACCTTACTGGCAAATATTCCTCTAGTGCAGTGCTCACCAACCATTTTCAATTCTATTCACCCCAACCAGAGAATCTTGTTACCCCTGAACAGTGGGAACCAACAGGAAGTCACAGGGGGAAGAAAGGGTGGGTGGCAAACCAACAGCTTTAAGCTAGCTAATACTTGTTATTTAATATGTTTAGACACAATTTTGATCATTTTTTCCTACTAACTTAGTCAGGCTCATCTGGTGAATAATCACTCGCTTTAGCAGGAGGGGGGGGGGGGGGGATTGAAGTTGAAATTCTGGAAGACAATTTTGGCTAAGGAACTTCAAAACACTGGTGAAATAATAAGTTGGACTGCGTCTTCACCAACTGAAGCTTTAGCTAAAGCAAAAATTGGCCTGGGATAATAAAATCAGCAGGACAATAATTGTTACACTTAGCGTTGGTGCAATCAATTGCAGAAATCTAAATTTGGTAAATGTATTTCAGTTTGAATTGGTAAATTAAAGTTGGGGAAAAGGGGGCCTCGTTGGAGACCTGTCGGAACCCCCCCCCTGGATCCACCACTGAACGTAACAACGGCCTTTAATCAATAGTTAACTAAGATTTAGAAGGCATTATTCAAATCCATGTAAAACCCTTTACCAGTTATTATAGCATTTTTTTTGGTGTGTAAATGTGATTGGAGATATGCACTTCCCCCTTCGAAGCATTCAATTAATTCCAAGAAAATGACTTCCCAGTAGCACTGCTCACCATGGTAAAGAGTTGAATGGCAAAATAATCAGTTCAATATCTACTACAGTGTTGGACTTGCGCTTTCTGAAAGAGGAGTAAAATATCATTCCAAGTAAAAATTGGGTAAACTTTGTAGTTATTTTATATCCATCATCCTTTAGCACATTGTTATTGTCCCCTAATGACTATAATACTATTTGTGCTCTATTTCACTTCTTTGTCTACATTCATGCTTAAGGTTTCCAATATTTGTTGTGTTATTGTCTGCTAGCTGCCAGAAACACATCAGAATCTAGCTCAGAGCAAAGAGCACATACTTTTCTAAAGTTGCTGTAATAGGCATGACCACAGACTTCACTAGAAGTACAATAATCTATTAATTATGTTACATAATTATAGGTGTGATCTAGGCCTTGTCACTCAAAATTTTACTTGCTCAATGTACATTGTTACATGTGCTACAGGGGACATGAGTGACAACTATATATATATCAGAGAGTGCGGTATTACTCTCTAAGTAAGGATGATCACCAAAAAAAAATGGTGGCCTCATTGACTAATACAACATGAAAGCTTCACTTTCTCTGCTATGGTCTGCTTTTGTTTAATTGAAATTCTCTCATTCTCTAACTTTTATCTCAGAAGATTCAACAGTCTCTGTCAATCTTCAGCAGTATCCCTGTTTACGCTACTCTACAGAGTCGCTCAGTTTCTTCCTGTTTTTGGCAGTCTCTTAATATCACTGTCAGTGATTTACAGTACCATATTGGGTCATTTCTGCTTGTATACAGTAGATCAATTATATTTAGATCTTTTATTATTATTATTTTTTTTTTTTTTTTTAGATCTGTGGTCCCTGTCATTGCATGTAATATCACATATATTAGTAATAAGCTTTATTAACTGTATAATTGGTGTATCTGCATCAATACTCATGTATAAATTAATCATGGTTGTATTTCTGCTTTCTTAATATTAAATAAATACTGAAATATAATAGCAATTAAGCGTAAATTCATTAAAAAATATATTAGGACTTTTAAAATACAACAAAATATATTCTTGACAATAAACTTCAAAAAAAATTAAGAATAAAAAATAATCAACAAAAAAGAATCAATCAGTCTGAGTAAACTAGAAGTGTTCATATTCCACAAAATGAACTTATACCAGAGATCAAAAATCATAGCAATAAGAAAAAAAAATTTTAATACAAGAATAACATCGAAATGATTAGAAATATTTTAAACAGTAGCAGTGACATTCATAAACAACATGATTAGAAATGTTTTGAACAATAATAGTGACATATACAAATAACATGTATCATATTGCTATTAGAAGTGTTTATAACTTTTACAGTCTCAAATATCTTTTAAAAGTGGTCAACATATCAGAATATCAATAAACTTGCCATACTAGAGGTATATTCCAGTTATATCTCTTGTATTACAGTTTGATTTTAAGTAATTGCATTTTACTTACATAGTCCACAGTGGAGTAATGACAGTATTCTTTCTATGCTTTCCCAGTGAATAGTATAATCGTAATATTTTCTTGGTGAAAAGAAAAGCTAAGTATATACTGAATCCTTGAATGCTATTAAAAATAACAAAAGGATACCACATCCAGTAGAGTTGGCTTGAAATGGCAATGAAACCAAATATCCATGTCAGAGATGTAGTGGAGAACACAGCCACCCACACTCTGATAAGTGTAAATGTGTTGCTTTTCTGTGGAGTAGAAGTACTTCTATTGCTGAAGAGGAGGAATGTGGTGAGAAGAAACATGAGCAGATTGCACAAAAAGCATAGAACTAGAGGGAAGAAGAAGATTAAGATCGAGGAATCAAAATGGTTGATCCAACACAATGAAATATTTCCATCATTATCCACCCCATAGAGGATCCAACCTTCCACAGAAAGGTTCAAAATGATGGAAATGGTAATGATCACCACCGGCAAGCACCAACCAATAACCATATATGAAACAAATAACTTCTGTTTGGTTTTCATGGAGTCTGTAAAAAGCTTTTTTGCTAGGTAGAATTTCCTTACCATCTCACAGGAGAATATATTCATCCATGAAAACTGCACCAGGTAAAAGAAGTGAAGAGCAACAGCCACTGTTGAGCACAACTCTCTCACTGGGAAACTCTGAAGAGTTGGACCTAAAGTGATGAATAGAAGGTTGATCGCAAAAATGGGGATGCATAAATTCATAAGAATAAGTCCTGCTAGTGATCTCAGCTCACTAAATAGTGTGTATGTGACTAAAACCATGGTGGTTCCTAAAATGGAGAGAGAACAACCAATGTATGACAATTCTTGTAATCCAGGTAATTGAGCCAGTAACTGGGCACTTAAACTGTCAGTGGAGGTGGTGTTACTAGGACAGACTAAAGGTCTTCCATAATCATCATAAAACATGACCATAATATTTTCATTTTCATAAAGAATTGTTCCATTTCCTATATCTGTATACTCTGTTATATTAAGAGAAACAAGGGCAGTGGGGCAATCCAAGAATGTTAGGTCCGGATTAAATGTGTTGTCTGAATAATTTTTAACACAGACCATTGGGTGTCCCATCTCATCATAATCTGTCACTATTAACACTGATTCATCTTCTATCAACATTATAGTGTCATTTCCGAGGTCTATGAAATCAGTCTTATTGATCACCAATATCTCAGTGGAGCAGTTGACCAAGGTGGAATTAGAAGATAGAGTAGTAAGAATAGGAGTGATTAGTGTACATCTCCCTTCTCTCAGTGCATAGCCATCAGGACACAGTGTTGGTCTACACTCTAGACCAACTGAAGCCTCACCTTCAGGGCAGTGTAGAGAGATACTGGCACCATCTCCCTCGTTGGAAATGGTCACCCCACCTCCCAAGTTGCTGAGTGTAATTATGAAAAATAAATGTATTTGTGGAGTTTGTCCTGCAATCCCTGAGGGTGGTAGTAAACATTTTTCATCTCCTTTATCTAACATAAAGCACTCTGTATCTTTCACATCATTACAAAGGGCACAAGCAGCATTACGATACACCACACCACTTCTGGTATTCCTCACTAGATTGAGCACTCCAGCCACACAATTCTGTTCTATATCAGTGTAACTCAAATTTCCAACTATAAATTCCTCCAATTGGATGGAAGGCAAGCATGTACTCACACTGGGGATGCAGGATCTTGTGTAATTCTGAGTAATAGTGGTGATTGCTGGAACTTGAAAGGAACATTCACGACAATATCTTTGTAAAATATCTGATATTGACATTATGTTTGAGATGTTGGTGGAAAAGATGAGATCATAAACTACTTCATCGCAGAAGAGATCTGGCTGCCAGGCTACTAGCTCACTCACTCCATTGCAAAATGCACAGAACTCATTTTTGTACACCATACCTGTGGCAGTGCTAGTTACTGGAGGCAATACAGTGGAAGTGTTAGAGCTAATGCAAAAATCTGCTGTGGCACCATCCTCCATTTCCATCCAGGAGTCTGGACATGTTGAGATCATAAGGTAACCTTTATTCTCTGTTAGAACTTGAATGTCTGGATTTAAATAGGTCGAAATACAGTCCAGTTTCACTCCTGGCTGCAAAGCTTCAGTTTTGGATGGAGGGTTAGGCACACTGGCACAACAGCAATCCCCAAACACTTGACAATCAACATCACACTTGCACAGAGCACTGGAAGAGCCAGCTCTAGGGTTGCACATCTCCTGACAGAAGTTGCAATCCAGGTTTTCAACAACTGTCAGAGTGTAAAAGAAGAGAAGGAGAGGAAAAAGCATTTGTAGTTCCATATAGATACAACTATAGCTACTATAATAAATACAACTAATCTTTATATTTCTCTGAACTAGCAATTGATTTGAATAGCTGTAGTCATTTGAGCAGTGCTATATGTGGTGATGCTTCACTTTGGAGGTATCTATCATGTATATCCATAATAGATGATAAGTTGGTGTTGAATTACTGGCCTTGATAATCTAATAAAACATGAATAGTATCATTTAATTGCCACTTATGTTGTAATAGTATTAAACTATATTCACAAACACTTAAAATATACAACACAAGATATACCAGAAGTTTCACATTCACCCACAGGCAGGCAGGCACAGTGAGAGAGAGAGAGAGAGAGAGAGTCCGGACACTTCCACCACATGAACTGGGAAGCCAGTTTGGATCCCATCCAGCCCATCACATCCAAAAAAAAACCAAACATAGAAATGAAATTACTTCTGCATGTTTATAGTTAAATCCTTGTCACCAAAGAAACCACAAAATTATACTCTGCTCAAAAAGTAGAAAGCAATTAATCGACTAGAGCACAAAGCACCTGAAATGAAACCGTCCTGTAAACCCACCATAAATAAAACTTACAGGTGCAAGGCATGCTGACTCATCACACAAATTGGGAAAGACTAAAATACGTGATATAGTTTAGTTTTTTTTTTTTTTTTTTTTTTTTCTTTTTAACACTGCAAAGCATGGTACAATAAGTAACAAATTAAATTATATGCTACCATTAAAAGGGACCCCTCCTCAAATTTTCAAGTTTGTTTAAACAGTGCTAAATCTTAGACTGGTCTAGGAAGAGATTTTGCCAAGAGGTCCAATTTTTTAGGCAAAAAACCCCCGTTGGTTTAAGTATGTCTACCATGATGAGCGATTTTCATATGATGCCTTGGTAAAAAAGCAGAGGACAACAAATATACACATGTACAAACAATTTTTAGTTACATATGACTAGAGGAAGAGGTGTGGTTAGGTGGGACCCAGCCCATGTGCCTACTAGAGTTATAATGTGTGTATGCCAGTGTTCTAGGTCTTCAGGTCCAAAAGAGGGTATTAAGTACCATATTTTTGCATCTTAGCCTAACACACCCTTAGGAAGAGGTGTGGCAAGAAAGCCCAAAATTTTGGCTAAAAAAATGTCTTTGGTATAGGAGTTGCCTAACCTAGAGAGCAGGTTTTATTTGGTTCAAAGCTTTAGCAGGATAGTGGATCAGGCAAATATATATATATACCCATATGGATAAATACAAACCAGGAATATACGTGACCAAATGACCCAACTATTTTGGGCTGAAACCCACCAATAGGTTTGATGTATCTATCCTAAATAGTGGATTTCATTTGATTAAGTGCTTTGGCAGGAATGTGAATTTGAACAAGTTTTCCATTGCAGCTTCTTGAGGTATTAGCCCAACAAAGTAGGAACTGGTACAAGTAACTAAACTAAAACAAGATTAGCTGGTAGTAGCTTGGATGAACATATGGGTGCTAGCATTTACAATTTACACTATATTCATTGATGGTCTACAAGTTGTAGAAGAGTATTTGAAGGAAGAAATTATTTGTATTGTAGCAGGATAAGGAAGGCAACAGCCACAGTTGGGTAATAACACTCTCTGGTCTCCTGGAAGCCACATGCCAGATTTCTACCTGATTTGTACTGTAGAACAAGTGCATGTGATCTCCATGTGACTGGGAGAGGTGCCATGAGTTATTTTCACTTTCAGTACAAGTGTCAGAGACTTTATAGTGGTTGCCCATACTTAAAGTGTGTAGTATTTACTTACACACACTTCATTAAATCAAATCTAGGTAAATCAATGTTTGGAAAGGCCCTTATACTATTATCATTTGAGAAGGGCTGAATGCTGAAAAATCTTTGCTATGGACATTTGAGTCATGTGAAGTCATTTGGTTGGTATATATGGTCTGGAATGCTGTATTCTTTAATCTATATAACCTGATATTGCAAGAAAAATTATCAGCCACTTACAAGTTTTATATATTTGATACTAAGGATATTGTTACACTAAGTAAATAGAATACTCTAATTGCATTGCATAAAAGGGAAAAGGATGTTCTAAATGTTCTTAAACTCACTATAGCATATGAACTGAGCATGTCTACATGATAATATACAACTTAGAATTTCACATATAATTAATTACTTGATATATTACCAATGCACTTGGATAGTATTACTATATGGAAGGAATGTTGCTAAACGTTGGAATATGCACAAAAATTTCAGCAGAGCTTAATGATATATTGTCATGCTTTAAACCAGCAGCTTTAATGCTTCCAAGTTGCAGGTAACACACCAAAGAGCCCTTTTCTTTACTTTTTCCCTTTTTTTAAAAATTGGATTATGTCTTTCGGTTTCAAGAATTCTTTAGTGAAATTTTTGGGTGAAAAAAATCCAAATGCTTCACAGCCATGCAGTAATGCATACCAGTGTCATCTCCATAAAACAAAAACAGAATCCAAACTTCTGCTAAAGTCTGGACTTTAACTACTCTGGCATAATCATATCATTAAATCATTCTTTTCCCTATAGAAGGAAAATGGAAGTAGCTCATTTACTAGATGGCACAGGTGCTTTTTTTTTTTTTTTTTTTTTTTTTTTAGTTTGTTGATTTTGTTTATTTCTTTTTTTTAAACCTGGATAGTCTGATTTAGATCAATTCATCCAAATACTGCATTTATATATCCCCTTCAAATTTCCCTGAAGTTTCCAGCCTCATCTACTAAACCTCGAACCAAACAGACAAACTACAAAGAGAGAAATGAACACACCAATCAACTGGTTAAGAGATGGACTGCCAGGCCTGACTGTAGAATAGTTGTGCTTCATTTTTTCAGATTTGTATTCAAGCTATTAGATCTAAATCTATAAATGTGAAAAGGCGTGTGTGTAGGCTCAATAGACAGCCATATGGCTGAATAGATATTGAGAAACTTTGCAGATATGGTCCTTGGATACCTACTACAGCTTCAAACCAAATTTTTTTGGAAAATGTCACCCCTGGTGGGGGAAAGAGAAATTCAAAATTGCCATTAAAAATTAGGCCTGAAAAAAAAAAAGAAGCTCAGTGGTTAAACTGTTAGTTCTCTCAAGCTGAAAGTCAGTGGTTCAACCCCGAACTAAGTTGATTTTTCCCTTTTCTTTTCCCCCCTCCCCCTCCCTATTACTTTCCTTCCTTCTTTTCTTCTTCTACAACTCCCCCCCCCCCCCCCCCCCCTTTTTCCTTCTTCATTTCCCTCCTTTTTCTCTTTTCTTTCCCAATATATTTTGCTGGGTTTTTTTTTTCAAATTCATATATGGCTAAGATATAAAAAAAAAAAAAAAAAAAAAAAAAAAAAAAAAAAAAAAACTCATTTGAAAATTAATAGGTTAAATAGAGAACACTCAGACATACACATGCATAATCTCTTTGTTATTTTTAGGAGTAAGGACCTGAATAGATTGTTATTTGTAACTGATGACTCAAGTAAATTTGTTATTTATTAAATGGATTAGTTACATGTAGATTACTGGCCTGAGTAGGAGGAAGCATACTTGCACACATGTAATTATAAATAGGAGATAGATCATTGAATTATTTATTATTATGTTATATTATCATCTCCATCGATGGGAAGCCAACTTATTTAAATGAAACTACTGGCTGATCCTCAGAGAATGTGGGTTAGTCTTGATCAGTGTTGTCACAAGTAGTGACATTTCTAAACAAATTGGGAGAGAAAAGGTCTGATTGGGAAATTGCTGAAACTCTCAAAACAATGTAAATTTAACAACATGAGTCAGAGATTCCATACAAAGTTCAAGTAGTCATACTTGACAACTCTTACACATATGCTGGGTTATACTTGGCCACACCAATTTTGTACCTAACCAACATACCTATTATAATCTGCTCTTCGGAGTAGGCATATCCTAGACCAAAAAAAAAAGAAAAAGATAATAAGTGTCACTTGTCTACACCTCTTCCTGTGGGCAAGTCATGATAAAAGTACCCAAATATGGGATTGTCAACTTTTGAAGGTCTAGTTTTAACAGCTGCTTTGATGCACAACCTGATCAATTGACAAAAGAAATGGATGTCAATTACATTGGGTTGCAATTCACAAGTCCTGTGGCTATCTCACCATTTCTAGTGTCCTTCATAACATTAGCTACATGCATCATAGGCTATACTATACTAATTAACTGTATCCAGACTCAACTGCAGCAAAATCAGCAGCTGCAGTTGAGTCTGGAAACAGTGAGATGAAGGGGTAAGATCAGCTATAAAATTTGATTTATGGTTTCATCTTTTTTATAGAGCAGGTTGAAGACAGGCCAACAAGGTGATGTTCCACCATTGGCAAATTTCTTTAGTAGTAAAAGTTACAATGAAAATTTTGTAGTTATATTAATTATATACTGTTAATACTTTTTTTTTTTTTTTTTTTTTTTTTTTTTTTTTTTTTTTTTTTTTTAATTGTAAATATTACAAAAACACCATGCCCATGCCATGCCCTGTATTTTTGATCAGCTTTGGAAGGTTGATAAGAAATGTGTGATGTTAGTTGTTTCCCCTCTCATAGCACTGATGCAGGACCAAGTAAAGGCTATTACTGCCATGGGAATGTCAGCTGTCCAAATCACAGACAAGGAGGTTTCCATGTCAACAGAAAAGGAAAAATTAAAAAATGCAGAGTTCCAAATAATTTTCATTTCTCCTGAAGCCCTGGTTGGTGGCATGGAGTGGAGGAGCATGCTGGCCACTAATGTTTATCAGAGTCGTTTGATTGCTTTTGTTGTGGACGAGGCTGATTGCATCAAGAAATGGTAAATTTACACCATAAATATTGGTCTACACTATAAATAATAGTTGACACTATTAATGATAGTATATGAGCGTGTGAAGGAACTCTTTCTTTTTTTTTATTGAACAAATGCAATCACAGCCGAGCAAAAAAAATATCTTGTAACTCTCCCAATGCCCTTTTAGCCAATGTTTAGGATATGTTAGTTAGACCACCGTGCCATGATCATTAGCAAGCAAAGCTGCAAATGGTCCTCTAGTATAAATGTATGTATGTGTATGCATGTATGTGTCTATGTATGTGTATGTATGTTTGTATATGTATGTATATGTATGGATGTATACATGTATGGATGTATATATATGTATGTATATTAGGTAGACCTCTATGTTGGTTGAAAATGCATTTAAATTCAGGTGACTTGCATGTCAATTATGAGAGTTAAGGTGTGCAGAATTTTAATACAGAGTGTGAGTGTTCAAAAACCAGTTTATATCCAGCATTCATTGACTTAACCTCAGGGCAAGCGTCTGTAGCATTGGGCTCAATTGAGAGTGTGGTCTCATTTTCATTCAACAAAGATAAACTGGTGCCTGTTAGTAAAGGATAAAATGGTAGTGCAGTGCTATTCTTGCAAATAGATACTTTTAAAAGTTGCTCAGTAGTACCTTCAGATTCTCCATCAGGAGATAAATGTGATTCCTCAGTGTCGGATGATGCTGGACCCTCAAAGGTAACAGGTGTCGATGCATGGATGGGTGGACACATTGGATATGAAGGTACTGGTGGAGAATTTACACTGGTCTGTGAAGGTGAACTCTCGCCCTGACTACAAACGTAAACTTTGTATGACAATACACAATAGTGGTGGTTATTTATTACCTGTGACAATGTGATACTCCATTGAACGTTTTCCATCCAATGTAATATAGGAGAATCAAAATTGTTGCCCAAAAGGCTAACAAGATTAAGAGTGTGAGTGTGAGACATGCAGAGACCGACTTTCTGTAATCACTAAAACACCTAAATTGCCATTTAAGCTGAATATTAATTTTCAAATTATGCATTTGCTATGTTGACTATGAACATAATAGCTCCCTCCCCCCCTTCCCCATGCACACACACACACAATGTGCAAACATACAAACACAAACACATACCAACCCTGCAAATGTTAATGTAATAGCAGTAGCCTAAGAGAATCTCACTTGTTTTTCCAGCATGTCCTGTGTGTATTATGAGTGATATTATCCTTTGGATAAGGCACGAAGAAGATATGCAATGCTTGCAAATAACGGAAGTAATGACAGCCACAATTGAATCAGTATTTCATCTAGGCTTTGTAGTTTTCAAGCATGACATCAAAAGAGAGTGAAAAGTTGGTGCCCTACTTCTCAGTTCACTATTTATAGAATCTGTTGCATGCTTAAAATTCTTGACCAAATTTATTGATTTTGATCGTGTTACTGAATCAAAATCATCAGAGCAAATGGATGCTACTTCACTACGAACTATTTGGCCCATGACAGTAATTATTGCTTGTTTAGTAGCCTTTTTCTTCTTCATACATTCAGTAGCAAATGAATTGTAGTGTCTTCTCACCAGAGACTTGCAAATTCGTCTTCTGGAAGGGGTAACATTATATACTCGGACCGTCTTGGATAGTGTATACTAGCCTGGAAAGAAAAAAAAAGATAATTTACTTTATTATGAAAGGATAATAAAAAATATATATATCAGCTTACTGTCAGAGCATGAGATCTGGAACTTGATTAAGAAAATAGCCTGGGCTGACTGCTTGCCTCCATGGTACTGGATGGACTACTTGTCTTCATGGGACTTACCCTGGGCTGTATGCCCATATCAGTTGCTACAGCCACCTTGGGCAACACCAGAAAAGCTCCAGTCATGTTGTTGCTCAACTGCTTCTGCAACTTTATATATTTTTCCACCAGCCTCAAACAGCTCCTGCAGATGTACCCAGTGTGCAGCATTTCAATGTCCACTTCATGACCATGCACACTGCCAAGCTCTGCAGCCAAAGAGGAAAGTGTTTGCAAATGGGTATGCAGACTAGCCCTAGCCCTAGCCCTCTTTTTTTCCTCTCCACCAGTTAATAGTTTTCCACACCCATAGCAATTGGGATTATTTATCTCCAATGGTAGATTTACAGGTCAGGTTCTGAGAGATGCAATACAGCTAACTGGTTGAATGGTTGTGCATGTGCAACAGACGTATCAATTAGTTCAACAGGAAGTAAACAATCCTGCACAATTGCATTCCAGCAACACTTTCTGAAGTCAGCTGCTATGTAGCCACTGAACCCCGACTTCAACCTCTCAGTGGTGAATCAATGAGCTATCAAACTGCGATCACTACTGATGATGCTCTCACATTCACATTCTTGCAAGAGATTTCTGGTCTGCTGCCCAAGATGCATATTTTGATGTAAGGGTGCCCTAATGCACCAAGCAACAGTTCAGGAACCATCCTAGCAACGTATAAGAAACATGAGAACATTAAGAAATGGGCATATGGCCAACGTGTAAGGGATGTTGAACATGGTGTTTTTACTCCTCTAGTGTTTTCCACCACTGGGGGAATGGGTCATGAAGCCACCACATTCCATAAAAGGCTTGCAGATCTGCTCACTTCAAGTGACAGAAATCCTATTCCATTGTTATCAGTTGGCTGAGATGCAAACTATCCTTTGCTTCCATCAGGGCATCCATCCTGTGCATCCCTGGCGCTAGATCATCAAAAAATAGGCCCTTAAGTGATGCAGATTCAGATATCACCTTTGCAACAACAGAAGGAGGCATCCCAAGAGATTAACATTATTCCTCTTTGACATTATTTCTCCCTGATAGTGATAATGACTGAATCATGGAAGGACACACAGTCTGCCAGTCTGGAAAGATTTGTCTTGCATGAAATTAAATCTCTGCAACTGATCCAGTATCTTTCTACTGGTAAGTATCCTGAAGGACTTGACAAGAATGATGGAAGGAACTTCAGGAACAACTCCAGAACACATACTTGGGATGCACAAAGTAATTTATTTCAGTTATTTTATATGCTGTAGTACATATGGACTAACATTCACAAATGTAATTTTTAGAGGAAGAGTTGTATTATGTTGGAAATGACAAATCCACAAAGAATAAGGTCCTGACAGAATTGATGGACATAACCAAATTTATTAGTAAAAACTGTAAAATTGATGATTTGTAATTTATAAATGGAATAACCAATATATTTGTTCCCCTCCCCACCCAACCCCATATGACAATAAAATATTTCTTTTCATGTGTTTGTCCATTCGATTGTGCAATTTGCCTTGTGCAATTTGCCTTACCGAACTATAGGACAGATTTCCCTATATGTAATTTATGGTTTAATCATCATATGACAAAGGACTAAGATTTATCACAAATTTCCAGTGCAAAGAGTACAGTTACATGTTGTAGAAGGGAATGTGAGCCTTAAGGATAACATAATGAATAATAATATTTTTTTAAAAATTAAATGCCAACTAAGTGCACCACTGGGAAATGAAAAATTCAAATGCAATAATATAAACTGATACCAGAGATCTATTGACACAAACTGCAGACCAAACGGTTCATTTTACTATGTCTGCCAACAGCTTTCTTGTAGTAGTAGCTCCCAAGGGGTAATCTCAGACTGGAGATAATCCGAGTCAAGCAAAAACTGCCTCATTTCACTCCCAAGTTTTTCACTCTGGTAGGTAGTGAAGGGGTAACCTCAGACTGGGGGTAATCTGAGACAGTGACACGGGCTTATTACCTCCTTCCATCATTCTCCACTTGCTCCATAAAGAAGATTGACGGGGACACATGAGTGG